>CM055122.1:305928264-306208264 GCA_029206835.1 Rana muscosa
ATTCCATGGCAGTGCAATTAAAATAGCGCAGTGCTGAATAGCAAAAAATGCGATGGTCATGAAAGGGGGTAAAATCTTCCGGAGCTGAAGGAGTTAATAAACATTATTAGAAAGGAAAGTTATTTTTAGGGGTTCCTCCATCCTAAACGGTTGGGAAATTCTGCTGTAAGGCGGTCTCATTGGACTTTTAGTCACTTCCACAGAATAAAGTATAAATAACAATGTAACAAAAAAAAAAAAAAAAAAAAAACCTTTACCTCACAAATACTTGTCAGTAGAGGAATGTCTGTGGCCAGGAATCCGTATTTCTGAAGCAGCAGAAAGACGAAACATCGAAACATTTCCAATACAGATGCTCCCGGTCTGAAGAAATAGTGCAATGTAAATAAAAATTTACTTAAAGTTTTTTTTTTTTTCTTGCT
Source organism: Rana muscosa (assembly GCA_029206835.1). NCBI lineage: Eukaryota > Metazoa > Chordata > Amphibia > Anura > Ranidae > Rana > Rana muscosa. The sequence continues at coordinate 305,928,687 of CM055122.1, forward strand.
TTTTTTTAAAACATTACAGAAAAAAACAAAGAAACATAAAAAGGTATGACTGTAAACATAAAAACTATACTGTATATTTAGCCTCCAAAGTCATGAAATTTCCACTGCTACTTTCATGCGACTTTACACTCTCTGGACCCAAGTCGCAGGCAGGCACCTTTTCCAAATTGCTGCAGCTTTAAAGTCGCACTGATCTGCACGGGTGCCATTGAAAAGAATGGGCTGTGACTTATCATGTCCGAAGTTGCGTGACAAGTCACACACGTGTGAATGGAGCCTTAGAGGTCAGTATGTTCATGTTTTACAGAAGATCCACACACTTTTCTTTTCACCTGGTGATCTGGCCAGTAATACTTCTCCTGTATTAGAGCTTCCCCCACTCTGGATGAAGGAGAACAGGAGGCACGACAGACAGCAGCATTGTCAGCCTGGGGGGTGTTGTATTCGCAGATTTAATTACACCAGTGGTCTCCAAACTGCAGCCTGGGGGCCGGATGTGGCCCTTTGCTTGCCTTTATCTGGCCCTTGTGGCGCCATTCCTCCTACTGTTCCACTGACACCAATGATGGGGCACTATTCCTCCCACTGACACCAATGATAAGGCAATATTCCTCCCACTGACACCAATGATGGGGCACTATTCCTCCCACTGACACCAATGATGGGGCACTATTCCTCCCACTGATACCAATGATGGGCACTATTCCTCCCACTGACACCAATAATGGGGCACTATTCCTCCCACTGACACCAATGATGGGCACTATTCTTCCCACTGACATCAATGATGGGGCACTATTCCTCCCACTGACACCAATGATGGGCACTATTCCTCCCACTGACACCAATGATGGGGCACTATTCCTCCCACTGACACCAATGATGGGCACTATGCCTCCCACTGACACCAATGATGGGGCACTATTCTTTCCATTGACACCAATGATGAGGCACTATTTTTCCCACTGATACCAATGATGGGGCACTATTCCTCCCACTAATACCAATGATGGGCTCTATTCCTCCCACTGACACCAATGATGGGCACTATTCCTCCCACTGACACCAATAATGGGGCACTATTCCTCCCACTGACACCAATGATGGGCACTATTCCTCCCACTGACACCAATAATGGGGCACTATTCCTCCCACTGACACCAATGATGGGACACTATTCCTCCCACTGACACTAATGATGAGGCACTATTTTTCCCACTGATACCAATGATGGGGCACTATTCCTTCCACTAATACCAATGATGGGGCACTATTCCTCCCACTAATACCAATGATGGGCACAATTCCTCCCACTGACACCAATGATGGGGCACTATTCCTCCCACTAATACCAATGATGGGGCACTATTCCTCCCACTAATACCAATGATGGGGCACTATTCCTCCCACTAACACCAATGATGGGGCACTATTCCTCCCACTGACACTAATGATGAGGCACTATTTTTCCCACTGATACCAATGATGGGGCACTATTCCTTCCACTAATACCAATGGTGGAGCACTATTATTCCCACTGACAACAATGATGGGCACTATTCCTCCCACTAATACCAATGATGGGGCACTATTCCTCCCACTAACACCAATGATGGGGCACTATTCCTCCCACTGACACCAATGATGGGACACTATTCCTCCCACTGACACTAATGATGAGGCACTATTTTTCCCACTGATACCAATGATGGGGCACTATTCCTTCCACTAATACCAATGGTGGAGCACTATTATTCCCACTGACAACAATGATGGGCACTATTCCTCCCACTAATACCAATGATGACACCAATGACCATCTTTCGCCTTTTAATTGGGCTTCCTCAGGGGATGCTATCTGCTGTAAGGTTATCCACTTTCCTAATTTTCATAGGCTTAGTGTAGATTATTCCTCCCACTGACACCAATGATGGGGCACTATTTCTCCCACTGACACCAATGATGAGGCACTATTCCTCCCACTAATACCAATGATGGGGCACTATTCCTCCCACTGACAACAATGATGGGCACTATTCTTCCCACTGATACCAATGATGGGGACCAATTCTTCCACTGACACCAATAATGGGGCACTATTCCTCCCACTGACACCAATGATGGGGCACTATTCTTCCTACTGACACCAACGATGGGGCACTATTCTGGCCCTTGGGGTGCCATTCCTCCTACTGTTCCACTGTTACCAATGATGGGCACCCTTCCACCGACTGATACCAATGATGGGGCACTATTCCTCCCATTGACACCAATGATGGGGCACTATTTCTCCCACTGATACCAATGATGGGCAATATTCCTCCCACTGATACCAATGATGGGGCACTATTCCTCTGGTATGGTTTACTCCCACTGACCACAGTCCGCCCCCCTAAAGCCTGAAGGACAGCAAACTGGCCCCTTGTTTAGAACATTTGGAGACCCCTGAATTAAACTAACAAATTGAAGCCAAACTCCAGCTTACGCTTTATAAGCAGTTACAGCAAACAGTGTTAGCGTTAAACAGTTCATGGTCTTATCCATGTAAACTAATACATTTTGCCGGAGAGCTTAAACTTTTGAAAAAAAAACAGACTTGTTGGCTGGATCACCAGATGAAACTAGAAGAAAGAAAGCCTAAAAAAGAAAATGAATGCAGCCATCACATCTAAGAATCGGTATCCAAGAAGCAAGAAATTGAGTGGGATTATAACGGTGCAGATATATAACTCAAACCAAAGATTATGGTTAAAATTTCGATATTTATAACTAGCATTTTCAAACAATATCGCCATTAAAAACATTTTTGTACCCCATAGACATAGTGGTCCTTCGTCTGCATAAAGTGGTATAGATGGAGGTCCCGACATCTTTCGCCTTTTAATTGGGCTTCCTCAGGGGATGTTATCTGCTGTAAGGTTATCCACTCTCCTAATTTTCATAGGCTTAGTGTAGATTATGATAAGTATATTCATTGAATAATCAGGTCAGTTCCCACCACAGGCCTGGGGGTGGCTACAGGAGGCAGACAAGGACTAGACTACAGATTGACAGTATGTTAACCACTGGATGGTTTCCTAGCATACATTTAATCCGTAGTCTAGTCCTTGTCTGCCTCCTGTTCACCCCCAGTCCCGTGGTGGAAAATAACCTGATTATTCAATGAATATACTTATGATCATACTCTGCATTAAGCCTATGAAAATTAGGAAAGTGGATAAATTTACAGTGGATAACATCCCCTGAGGAAGCCTAATTAAAACGCGAAACATGTTGGGACATCCATCTATACTACTTTTTGCAGTCTAAGAACAACTATGTCTATGGGTTCCAATTTTTTATTTTTTTTTCTAATGGCGATATTGTTTTAAAATGCTAGTAATAAATATTGGACATTATAACCATAGTCTTTGGTTTGAGTTATATATCTGCACCGTTATGATCCCACTCAATTTCTTTGCTTCTTGGATACCAAATAAGGGGATGAGGTGCTGTAAATCATAGTGAATTATCCATACTAAAACCATAATCTGAGAATCGGTAAGCTGCAATATATTAAATATATGCTTTTGGGTTTAATACCGCTTTAACCGCTAGCCGACCAGCCCCCGGAAAGCCGATGGACATGCGATGTCTGCGGGAAACCCGCGATCGCTCGTGACAGAACGAGAACGGGGATGTGTGTGTGTGTAATCGCACACATCCCGGTTCTCTCAGGGGAGGGGAGACAGATCGTGTGTTCCTACCAAGTAGAAAACACAGATCTCTCTCCTCCACCAGGCAGTCTTATCGCCACTACAGTTAGAACACACCTAGGGAACACAGTTATCCCCTTGATCGCCCCCTAGTGTTAACCCCTTCCCTGCCAGTGACATTTAAACAGTAAACAGTGGCTATTTTTAGCTCTGATCGCTGTATAGTTGTCACTGATCCCAAAATAGTGTCATAAGTGTCCGATCTGTCCGCCGCAATGTCGCAGTCCCGATAAAAATTGCTGATTGCCGCCATTACTAGTAAAAAAAAATAATAATAATAATTACATAAATCTATCCCCTATTTTGTAGACGCTCTAACTTTTGCACAAACCAATCAATATACGTTTATTGCGATTTTTTTTTTTTTTTTACCAAAAATATGTAGAAGAATACATATCAGCCTAAACCGAGGAAAAATTTTTGGGGGGATATTTTTTATTATAGCAAAAAGTACAAAATATTGTGTTTTTTTTTTTCAAAACTGTCGCTCTTTTTTTTGTTTATAGCGCAAAAAAAATGAAAACCGCAGAAATGATCAAATACCACCAAAAGAAAGCTCTATTTGTAGGGGGAAAAGAACATAAATTTTGTTTGGGTACAACGTCGCAATTGTCAGTTAAAGCGACGCAGTGGCGTATTGCACAAAAATGGCCCGGTTCGCTAAGGGGGCAAATCCTGCCGGGGCTGAAGTGGTTAAGGAAGTTTTTAAAAAACCGGAACGCGTTAGGGAAGCGGCTGACGTCACCTGCCGCGGGAAATCCCTGACGACCTTTTTAATTATATCGACTATACTTTAAAAGTAATTTGATTATTATTGCTTTGCCATCAGGACAAATTGCAACCATAATTATTCTCTTGCGCGGCGAAGATCCTGCTGTGTAATTATTCCCCCGTATCATTCGCTATATCGCTACTGCCGTTTTTTTTTTTGGGCGGCGTTGAGGAAAGAGACAAGGTTACCACGCTTAGATCATTTATTAGGAAGAACAACTAATTACACAGAGATGAGAGAAGGAAACTAATTATGAAAGGGCGGCCGAGGATTAAACATCTGCAAGGTAACAAATTAAGGACTTGCCTGTTCTCCAGAAGGAATCCCAGAGACGTTAACATGAGAAGTATGTAGAGGATCCTCCCTAGGATGGTGATCGGTGATAACATCTGTATACAGACAACAATGTTACAATTTGTTTCATTAGAGAGATGCTGGAAAGTAGGGCGGCATCTCTCGCCTCCCTGGTGTTAAAATAACAGCTGCAGGCAAATATCCCAAAGCGCCCTTCAGTTTACATTATGTATTTATTCACAAGTTATTAAACCGTATACAGTGGTCCCTTTGATTACGAGCATAATTCGTTCCAGAAGAATACTTGTAATCCAAAACACTTGTATATCAAAGCGAGTTTCCCCATAGGAGTCAATGGAAACTCAGATAATTCGTTCCTCAGTGACTGCTATTGTATATGCAGTACCAAATGTGGCCAGAGGTGGGGGGGGGGGCGGACACACTCTGAAACACTCGGAGACCGCTCGGAAGCACTCGAAAAAGGCTCTGAGACACTCTGGAATGGAGTGTCTCCGAGCATCTCCGAGTGGCCCCAAGTGTCACCGGCGCCACCGCACCTCTGGCCAAATGCAGTACTGCACACCCTAAAGAGGTTTAAATCCTGCTCGTCCTGCTAGACAACACTCGCAAACCGAGTCAGGATTTAAAAAAAATAATAGCTCATATTGCGAAACGCTCGTAAACCGCGTTACTCGCAATCCGAGGTATTACTGTATAATGTTTGCAGCACTACGGAAATGAGGCTTGCGGTGGGAGTGGCTGCTTTGTTAGTTGATGGATGGGAGCTTGGATGAGGTTACGGAAGGTACAAAGCTCAGAGAGGGGTACTTGAGAATTGCTGTTCACAGACGCTCTCCATCCAATCTGACAGAGCTTGAGATATTTTGCAAAGAAGAATGGGCAGAAATATTATTCTCTAGATGTGCAAAGCTGGTAGAGACATCCCCAAAAAGACTTGCAGCTGTAATTGCAGAGAAAGGAGATTCTACAAAGAATTGACTCCGGGGGGCGCCATACAAATTATTTTAGTTAGGGGTATCAGAGTAAAAGGGGGCTGAATAGAAATGTACACCACACTTTTCACATATTTATTTGTAAAATATTTGGAAAACCATTTATCATTTTCCTTCTACTTCACAATTATGTGCCACTTTGTGTTGGTCTATCGCATAAAATCCCAATAAAATACATTTACGTTTTTGGTTGTAACATGACAAAATGTGGAAAAGGGGTATGAATACTTTTTCAAGGCACTGTATGTGCCAAACAGATGAGAAAAAAATACAGAAAACTCACTCCTATAAAATTAAAACATGTTTATTATTTAAAACCACAATAGTAAGATGAGGTAGTATGGTGAGGATAGAAACGTATAGATAATCCAAGCATATAAATCAACGTGTTTCACTATATTTGCTTCTTCAGGATTTATGCTTGTAGATGGCAATTTGGAAGATAAAGAAAATCCATGACAAAATACGAAAATACAATCACAAAGAAAAGAAAATAACCATGCCAATCAAAGCATTAACCAGAGAGGACCACACGAAACAGAAGGCAAATATAAAGTCCTTCTTCCCTGTTAGACTGAGGGCTTCCTATCCATTGGGTATAGTCAGCCCCCCTCCCCCTCCCCCCACTACAAGGATTTTTTTTTAATACGTTAAAGCATATTCATTATATGTGTCTGCGGCACCATGTTCTTGTATGAGAAAGTCTCCAGTTCTCTTTGTATTGCTTCCTTTAGGTGAATTTCTCGTGTTCCTGCTAGCCCCCTTGCTTTCCTATTAAAAACTTACCATACTAAGCAGGAGAACACAGCGTGGTCAGTTCGCTAGCCATCCTGGGAACTCAGTGTGCTCTCCTCCAATAATCAGACTTGTCCTGGCACGCCCCCCGCTGCACAGCCATTCATTGGGGAGCTCAGTGTGATGCTGCTTCTCCTCCCCCCAGCTCTTATACAGCTGAGAACAGAGGGAATGTGATCACTTATAAAAAAGGGAAAAAGGGTATTTACAGTTGCAAAAAAAAGTATGTGAACCCTTTTGGAATGATATGGATTTCTGCACAAATTGGTCATAAAATGTAATCTGATCTTCATCTAAGTAACAACAATAGACAATCACAGTCTTCTGCTTAAACTAATAACACACAAAGAATTAAATGTTACCATGTTTTTATTGAACACGCCATGTAAACATTCACAGTGCAGATGGAAAAAGTATGTGAACCCTTGGATTTAATAACTGGTTGAACCTCCTTTGGCAGTAATAACTTCAACCAAACGTTTCCTGTAGTTGCAGATCAGACGTGCACAGCGGTCAGGAGTAATTCTTCACCATTCCTCTTTACAGAACTGTTTCAGTTCAGCAATATTCTTGGGATGTCCGGTGTGAATCGCTTTCTTGAGGTCATGCCACAGCATCTCAATCGGGTTGAGGTCAGGACTCTGACTGGGCCACTCCAGAAGGCGTATTTTCTTCTCTTTAAGCCGTTCTGTTGTTGATTTACTTCTATGCTTTGGGTCGTTGTCCTGTTGCAACACCCATCTTCTGTTCAGCTTCAGCTGGTGGACAGATGGCCTTAAGTTCTCCTGCAAAATGTCTTGATAAACTTGGGAATTCATTTTTCCTTCGATGATAGAAATCTGTCCAGACCCTGACGCAGCAAAGCAGCCCCAAACCATGATGCCCCCACCACCATACTTCACAGTTGGAATGAGGTTTTGATGTTGGTGTGCTGTGCCTCTTTTTCTCCACATATAGTGTTGTGTGTTTCTTCCAAACAACTCACCTTTGGTTTCATCTGTCCACAGAATATTTTGCCAGTACTGCTGTGGAACATCCAGGTGCTCTTGTGCAAACTCTAAACGTGCAGCAATGTTGTTTTGGACAGCAGTGGCTTCCTCTGTGGTATCCTCCCAGGAAATCTATTATTGTTTAGTGTTTTACGTATCGTAGATTCGCTAACAGGGATGTTAGCATATGCCAGAGACTTTTGTAAGTCTTAGCTGACACTATAGGATTCTTCTTCACCTCATTGAGCAGTCTGCACTGTGCTCTTGCAGTCATCTTTACAGGACCCCCACTCCTAGGGAGAGTAGCAGCAGTGCTGAACTTTCTCCATTTATAGACAATTTGTCTCACCATGGACTGATGAACAGCAAAGCTTTTGGAGATACTTTTATAACCCTTTCCAGCTTTATGCAAGTCAACAATTCTTAATCATAGGTCTTCTGAGAGCTCTTTTGTGCGAGGCATCATTCACATCAGGCAATGCTTCTTGTGAAGAGCAAACCCAGAACTGGTGCGTGTTTTTTATAGGGCAGGGCAGATGTAACCAACACCTCCAATCTCATCTCATTGATTGGACTCCAGTTGGCTGACACCTCACTCCAATTAGCTCTTGGAGATCTCATTAGTCTAGGGGTTCACATACTTTTTCCACCTGCACTGTGAATGTTTACATGGTGTGTTCAATAAAAACATGGTAACATTTAATTCTTTGTGTGTTATTAGTTTAAGCAGACTGTGATTGTCTATTGTTGTGACTTAGATGAAGATCAGATCACATTTTATGACCAATTTGTGCAGAAATCCATATCATTCCAAAAGGGTTCACATACTTTTTTTTGCAACTGTATAATGTATTTGTTTTTTTCTTTTTATGTCTATACAAAAATGTTTTGCCTTTTATTTTTATTTTAAACTGAATGGCTTGTTTTACACGGTGATCATTTACAATTACAAACATTTTATTTTGACATCAAATTTCAGTTTAGTTTTAGTCATGGTCTTTTGACTAAAATGGCATTTCAGTTTTAGTCATATTTTAGTCATCTGCATCTTTTTTTTCGTTTTAGTCGTATTATAGTCAACTAAAATCTACAGTACATTTTAGTCGATTAAAATTATTTTAATCCACGAAAATCGAATGGGTTTAGTTAAATTGTGATGTATTATTTAAAGTGGAAGTACCTACAGGTAATATAATAAGACTTACCTGTAGGTACAGTGAATATCTCCTAAACTTGCGGTGTTTAGAAGATATTCACACTGAATGCAGCCGGTGACCTCACCGGCGCATGTGTTCTGAAGGTCTGGCACATCGTGCGTGACCTCCAGAGCTGTGTGCCGTAGCCGAGGGCCCCCTCGCGCATCCGCGGGAGTGACGGCATCATGGCCCCCGGCTCATTCAGCCGAAGCACGCAAACCCAGAACGAAGATCGGGGAGATGGAAGTCCCTGTCAGCGGTGACCGCATACTGCTGGAGGGCTTAGTTCTAAGGTAAGTATTTCATAATGTGCTTGTATGTAACGCACATTATGCCATTGCCTTGCAGGGAATTTTTTTTTTTTTTTTTTTTTAAAAAGCCGCCGTTTACTACCGCTTTAAGCATTTCTCTAGAATTTCCAAACTCATTATAAGCTCCTGGAGTAAAGAAATTCTAATAACTCCTGTAATATGTCCACAGTCTCTGACCATCTCCTGTACTATGTCACAGTCTCTGACCATGTCCTGTAGTACTGTAGTATGCTTGCAGTCTCTGACCATCTCCTGTACTATGCCTACAGTCTCTGACTATCTCCTGTACTATGTCCACAGTCTCTGACCATCTCCTGTACTATGTCCACAGTCTCTGACCATTTCCTGTACTATGTCACAGTCTCTGACCATCTTCTGTACTATGTCCACAGTCTTTGACCATCTCCTGTACTATGCCCACAGTCTCTGACCATATCCTGTACTATGTCACAGTCTCTGACTATCTCCTGTACTATGTCACAGTCTCTGACCATCTCCTGTACTATGTCCACAGTCTCTGACTATCTCCTGTACTATGTCACAGTCTCTGACCATCTCCTGTACTATGTCACAGTCTCTGACTATCACCTGTACTATGTCCACAGTCTCTGACCATCTCCTGTACTATGTCACAGTCTCTGACCATCTCCTGTACTATGTCTACTGTCTCTGACCATCTCCTGTACTATGTCCACTGTCTCTGACCATCTCCTGTACTATCCCTACAGTCTCTGACTATCTCCTGTACTATGTCCACAGTCTCTGACCATCTCCTGTACTATGTCCACAGTCTCTGACCATCTCCTGTACTATGTCACAGTCTCGGACCATCTCCTGTACTATGTCCACTGTCTCTGACCATCTCCTGTACTATCCCTACAGTCTCTGACTATCTCCTGTACTATGTCCACAGTCTCTGACTATCTCCTGTACTATGTCCACAGTCTCTGACCATCTCCTGTACTATGTTCACAGTCTCTGACCATATCCTGTACTATGTCACAGTCTCTGACTATCTCCTGTACTATGTCCACAGTCTCCGACCATCTCCTGTACTATGTCACAGTCTCTGACCATCTCCTGTACTATGTCCACAGTCTCTGACTATCTCCTGTACTATGTCACAGTCTCTGACCATCTCCTGTACTATGTCACAGTCTCTGACTATCTCCTGTACTATGTCCACAGTCTCTGACCATCTCCTGTACTATGTCACAGTCTTTGACCATCTCCTGTACTATGCCCACTGTCTCTGACCATCTCCTGTACTATGTCCACTGTCTCTGACCATCTCCTGTACTATCCCTACAGTCTCTGACTATCTCCTGTACTATGTCACAGTCTCTGACTATCTCCTGTACTATGTCACAGTCTCTGACCATCTCCTGTACTATGTCCACAGTCTCTGACCATCTCCTGTACTATGTCCACAGTCTCTGACCATCTCCTGTACTATGTCCACAGTCTCTGACCATCTCCTGTACTATGTCCACAGTCTCTGACCATCTCCTGTACTATGTCCACAGTCCCTGACCATTTACTGTATTACATCCACGGTCTCTGACCATCTCCGGTGTTATGTCCACAGTGTCTGACCATCTCCTGTACTATGCCCACAGTCTCTGACCATCTCCTATACTATGTCACATTCATTGACCATCTCCTGTACTATGTCGCAGTCTTTGACCATCTCCTGTATTACATCCACAGTCTCTGACCACTTACTGTATTACGTCCACAATATCTGACCATCTCCTGTGTTATGTCTGCAGTCTCTGACCATCTCCTGTAGTATGCCCACAGTCTCTGACCATCTTTTTTATTAGGTCTGCATTTCTTCACTGCTTCCTGATTTAGGCCTGCAGTCTCTGACCACCTCCTGTGTGATTAAGTCTGCAGTCTCTGACCATCTAATGTAGTATGTCCACAGTCTCTGACCAGCTTCTTTATTAGGTTTGCATTTCCCCCACCACCTTTTGGTTTAAGCCTGCAGTCTTTGACCATCTCCTGTATGATTAAGCCTACAGTCTCTGACAGTCTTCTGTAGCATTACATACATACATCTGGAGATGTCAAGTGCTGACCATCACTGTCCCTCATTATTACTTTATCTATAGGCACAGGAGGTTGACAACAAATCGCTAATCCCATTCAACTCAGCTAAAAATAACTTAGTTTTTTCTGTAAAAAAAAAAGTATGTCTGTCCATTAATTTGCAAAGCATTTGGCATGAAAAGCAGGTGTGAGTCTGCTGCATGCGAGGACACAAAATTCTGCTTTCAGCGAACGTTTAATGCAGATGAACGTTTAGTACACACTATGCAGTATTTTAAGAGTCCTCCATGGATTGTCTGATCAGCTGTCAAGCAAAGTCATGCCTTTAGGCAGAAGGATTTGCTCCAGGCAAAAATTCCATTATGGGGTCAGGTGGCTCTTTATATAATCTCAAGGCAGATGCTGAAATGAAACTTTGATGTCTAATAAAAAATGGATACAGTTGTTTTTGATAATGAATGCAGTATCTAAATGAATGGAAGGTAATGAATTAATAATAATAAACAACAATAATATTAATACAAACTTTTTTTTGTTATTATTATTATTATTATTATTAATTCATTACATTCTATTTGTTTAGATGCGGCATTTGTTATTTTGGATAATTTGTAACTTCAGATAAATTTGTATTCATTACATTGACTAACAGCCAAATTTGAAAGGAAATTCCAATACCTATAATGTAATAGTAATTTATTATTACTTAGTTAATTAGTTAGTTATTTTTTTGAATTTTCGGATTTTCTTTCTTATTTTCGGATTTTCGAATTTTCGAATTTCTGAATTTTCTGAATGGACAGGTAAAGCAGACGTAGCATGCTAATGAACTCATCTCTCTGTCACTCTCTCCCCTCTAATTGGCATGCTCCTTCTTAGCATATGCACACTACAGAACAGTAGTACTTTTTTCTGCCCCCAAAATGTCCTCAGTTTGATGGCCAGCATCCTTCACCCCACTTCATCCCGGACCAGCCCCCAGCCTGTGAATGGACAGTGAAAGGAGAAGCAGCACAGTGATAAGCTCATCTCTCTATCATTATCATCTCTCCTCCTTTTAGCATGCTCCTGGTCAGCATTTGAACAGATTGGCTCATTATGCTGCTTCTCCCCCCCCCCCCACAGTCTGAGCACTGCTGTACAGGGGATTGCAAAAGCATGATACCAGGTCAAATCCAATAACATACACTGCTTGCATTAAAACGGTACAATGAATTTGTGTATGTTGCTGAATAGACCAATGAAATGTCTTCTTTAGGAAATGTATCTCTTTCTAGGTGCATATAGAGCAGGGGTAGGCAACACCCGCGCACTGGTGCCGCAAGCGGCACTGGAAACCTCTTCTGCTGGCACTCGACTCTCTCCCCATCAGCAGAGCAGCGCAGGGAAGTGTCAGTGAGACACTAATGCATTCCAATTTCAGAGTTCCCCACACTGCACCTGCACTGAGGGGGAGGCACTGTGCCCCTACACATTGTAAAAGATGGGAAACATTGTTTGGTTCTCTAACTTTGCTGTAGCTGTGATCGTTGGCTTTTGTGATGGGGAAGAGATTGGGTGCAGTTCTGCTGGGGGGCGGTCCCTGTTTCCAGGTTACAGTGGTGGGACCGATGAGCAGGGGGGGTTACAGTGGTGGGACAGATGAGCAGGGGGGCTACATTGGTGGGACAGATGAGCAGGGGGGGTTACAGTGGTGGGACAGATGAGCAGGGGGGGTTACAGTGGTGGGACAGATGAGCAGGGGGGGTTACATTGGTGGGACAGATGAGCAGGGGGGGTTACAGTGGTGGGACAGATGAGCAGGGGGGGTTACATTGGTGGGACAGATGAGCAGGGGGGGTTACATTGGTGGGACAGATGAGCAGGGGGGGTTACAGTGGTGGGACAGATGAGCAGGGGGGGTTACATTGGTGGGACAGATGAGCAGGGGGATACAGTTATGGGGCATATGTGCAGGGGGAGTTCCATTGGTGGGACAGAGGAGCAGGGGGTTACAGTTGTGGGGCAGATCTACAGGGGGTTACAGTGGTGGGGCAGATGAGCAGGGGGTTACAGTTTTGGGGCAGATGAGCAAGGGGTACGGTGGTGAAACAGATTTGCAGGGGGGGCAGTGATTTGAGGTGTGAAAGTGCAGGAATTGGGGCTGATTTGAGACGTGAGAGTGCAGGATGTTTTTTTTTTGTTATAAAATCGGCACGCTCTATTTCTTTGAAAACATTTTTTGGCACACTGTGCTCAAAAGGTTGCCTACCCCTGATATAGAGTGTACTTTGAAAAAACTATATTTACATGGTATAGTTAATTAAATTAATAAAAATTAAATTTAATTTAAAGTTAATAAAAATTGCCTAAGTAGTCCACATCGCAAAATTTAAGACCAATTTGGCTGAAACTTCAACAACAGTAACTTTTTTGGTCATCAGTTTTAGCAAAATCACTGCTTGTCTCTACTTATAATATCCATCGCTATATTATTAATATTTAATGACTGAAGTTTAATATTTAATGGTAATGACTTTCCAGGAGACATATATATTAGTTTGAAAAGCTTTACATTTATGGCATAAGTTACAGTGAAAAGAAAAGACTTACATGCTTAGCTTCAAACATGTGTTGATAGATGGCGAGCAGGAGAATAAAGTGTATGCATAAGTAGATTTGTACAGCTTTGGATCGTTTGGGATTATAAGGCTTTTCATCTCCAGTAACCTGCAAAAATCATCATCATCATCATCATATTCATCATCATCATTTTTTACTCCGAAAGCATCGACAAATTCTGAAGTGTACAGAGTACACAGAAATACACTACATGGCAAAACGTATGTGGAGACCTGATCATCCATCACGCCTACACTGTATGGGCAAAACTAAGTGGAGTCTCCTCCAAAATATTGCAGTGAAGGGTATTGTTAACCACTTCAGCCCCGGAAGAATTGGCTGCCCAAAATGGCCGGGCCATTTTTTGCGATTCGGCACTGCGTCGCTTTAACTGACAATTGCGCGGTCATGCGACGCTGTACCCAAACAAAATTTACGTTCTTCTTTTCCCACAAATAGAGCTTTCTTTTGGTGGTATTTTATCACCTCTGCAGTTTTTATTTTTTGCGCCATAAACGAAAAAAGAGCGACAATTTTGAAAAAAAAAGCAATATATTTTAATTTTTGCTATAATAAATATCCCCAAAAAATATATATAAAAAAAATAAAATACATTTCTTCCTCAATTCAGGCCGATATATATTCTTCTACATATTTTTGGTAAAAAAAATAATAAATTGGAACTCTGACTTCTTGTCCAACATCCGTATTTGACTGCACAAAAACCTTGTGGTAACAGTTTGGTGAAGGTCTGTTTCTATTCCAGCATGATGAGACTTGGTTTGACCAGTTTGGTGTGGAGGAACTTGAGTGGCCTTCACAGAGATCTGACCTAAACCCTACTAAACTTCAACGTTTGGATAAAGTGAAATTCTGACTTCTTCTTCAAGATCAATACGTGAACCCACAAGTATCTTGTGGTAACAGTTTGGTGAAGGCCCGTTTCTATTCCAGTATGACAAGACATGGTTTGACCAGTTTGGTGTGGAGGAGTTCGAGTGGCCTGCACAAAAGATCTGACATCAACCCTCCCAAGCTTCAATGTTAGGTTGAACAGGACTTGACCCCAAAAATACTCTTTTGAATAATTGAGAACTAATGCAGAAAGGCTTCATAGAAGAGTGAAGGCTGTTAAAATTGCTAAGGGGAAGGGGGGACTCTAGATTAATGCCCATGTTTTGGCTCAGATGTCCAACAAGGTCTTATACTGTTGGTGTGATGGTCAGGTGTCCACATACCTTCAGTCATATAGTGTATTTACACCACTTCCTACCCCAGAGGAGCCACCCACCATATAAATAGACACTCCATACATACACTTACATTTTAGGTGGAAACCAATTAAGAAGAGGAAGGAGACCCACCGCGGATGAGAAGAGGCACATTAGAGGCAGATTAGGGGACTTCCGCATAGCAACAGGCATTTAGGATAAGTATAATTTTTTTTTCTATAAATTTTTTTTTAAGATTTTTAATGTAAACATTTTTTCAGGGTGGACCTCCGATTTAATATCTTCTTCTGGCCTCTTCTTCCTATTACCCCCCTTTTTTTTTTCTTCTTCCCCTCTACTCCCCTAAACCTCCCCCCATCCCCTCCCTTCAACCCCATTTTCCTCCTTCCTTTATCCCTGCTATACGCATATGGACATTAACCACTTAACGACCGCCCCATGTACATATACGTCGGCAGAATGGCACGGACAGGCACAATCAGGTACCTGTACGTTCCTGCCTTCGCACGGGTGGGGGGTCCGATCGGACTCCCTCCCAGTATATGGGGCAGTCTGTATCGCTTCAGGAGTGATCCGGGATGAGGGGGCGGCCATTGGTTTCTGGCCACCCTCTCGCAATCACTCCCGGCGAATGAGATGCTTCCCCTGCCTGTGTAATGTAAACACAGGCAGGAAGAAGTGATGTCATCTCTCCATGCGGCGCTCTATTCGTCCAGAGCGCCGAGGAGAGAAGACATCAGGTTAGTGCACCAACAGCCCACTGACACCAGGACACATAGGTACACATTTAACCCCCCGGTCACCCCCAGATCACCCCCCAGCCCCCAGTCACAGTGTCACTAATTGCAGTGATCATTTATTTACTGATCACTGCGATCAGTGACATTTGTGATAGTAAAAGTGTCAGGGCAGTTAGTGTTAGGTCCAGGGTAGCCCCCTAACCCCCCCTAATAAAGGTTTAACCCCTTGATCGCCCCCCGGGTAACCCTTTCACCCCCTATCGCCAGTGTCACTAAGCGATCGTTTTTCTGATCGCTGTATTAGTGTCGCTGGTGCCCCTAGGTAGCCAGTTATTTTTTTAGGTTCGCCGCCAGGTTTTTATAGCGTCAGGTACCCCCATATATTATCTAATAAAGGTTTTAACCCCCTGATTGCCCCTAGAGTTAACCCTTTCACCAGTGATCACCCTATAAGTGTCACTGGTGACACTGGTTAGCCAGTTAGTTATTTAGGTTCCCCGTCAGGTTTTTATATAGCGCCAGGTACCCCCATATATTACCTAATAAAGGTTTAACCCCTTGATCGCCCCCCAGGTAACCCTTTCACCCCCTATCACCAGTGTCACTAAGCGATAGTTTTTCCTATCGCTGTGTTAGTGTCGCTGGTGCCGCTAGGTAGCCAGTTATTTTTTAGGTTCGCCGCCAGGTTTTTATAGCATCAGGTACCCCCATATATTATCTAATAAAGGTTTAACCCCTTGATCGCCCCCCAGGTAATCCTTTCACCCCCTATCGCCAGTGTCACTAAGCAATCGTTTTTGTGATCGCTGTATTAGTGACGCTGGTACCGCTAGGTAGCCAGTTATTTTTTAGGTTCGCCGCCAGGTTTTTAAAGCATCAGGTATCCCCATATATTATCTAATAATGGTTTAACCCCTTGATCACCCCCAGGTAACCCTTTCACCCCCTATCGCCAGTGTCACTAAGCGATAGTTTTTCTGATCACTGTATTAGTGTCGCTGGTGCCGCTAGATAGCCAGTTATTTTTTTAGGTTCGCCGCCAGGTTTTTATAGCATCAGGTACCCCCATATATTATCTAATAAAGGTTTTAACCCCCTGATTGCCCCTAGAGTTAACCCTTTCACCAGTGATCACCGTATAAGTGTCACTGGTGACACTGGTTAGCCAGTTAGTTATTTAGGTTCCCCGTCAGGTTTTTATATAGCGCCAGGTACCCCCATATATTACCTAATAAAGGTTTAACCCCTTGATCGCCCCCCAGGTAACCCTTTCACCCCCTATCACCAGTGTCACTAAGTAATCGTTTTTCTGATCGCTGTATTAGTGTCGCTGGTGCCGCTAGGTAGCCAGTTATTTTTTTAGGTTCGCCGCCAGGTTTTTATAGCATCAGGTACCCCCATATATTATCTAACAAAGGTTTTAACCCCCTGATTGCCCCTAGAGTTAACCCTTTTACCAGTGATCACCGTATAAGTGTCATTTGTGACACTGGTTAGCCAGTTAGTTATTTCGTTATTTAGGTTCCCCGTCAGGTTTTTATATAGTGCCAGGCACTCCTATATATTACCTAATAAAGGTTTAACCCCTTGGTCGCCCCCCAGATAACCCTTTCACCCCTTATCATCAGTGTCACTAAGCGATCGTTTTTCTTATCGCTGTACTAGTGTAGCTGGTGCCGCTAGGTAGCCAGTTATTTTTTTAGGTTCGCCGCCTGGTTTTTATAGCATCAGGTACCCCCATATATTATCTAATAAAGGTTTAACCCCTTGATCGCCCCCCAGGTAACCCTTTCACCCCCTATCGCCAGTGTCACTAAGCAATCGTTTTTGTGATCGCTGTATTAGTGACGCTGGTGCCGCTAGGTAGCCAGTTATTTTTTAGGTTCGCCGCCAGGTTTTTAAAGCATCAGGTATCCCCATATATTATCTAATAAAGGTTTAACCCCTTGATCACCCCCCAGGTAACCCTTTCACCCCCTATCGCCAGTGTCACTAAGCGATCGTTTTTCTGATCGCTGTATTAGTGTCGCTGGTGCCGCCAGGTAGCCAGTTATTTTTTTAGGTTCGCCGCCAGGTTTTTATAGCATCAGGTACCCCCATATATTATCTAATAAAGGTTTAACCCCTTGATCACCCCCCAGGTAACCCTTTCACCCCCTATCGCCAGTGTCACTAAGCGATCGTTTTTCTGATCGCTGTATTAGTGTCGCTGGTGCCGCTAGGTAGCCAGTTATTTTTTTAGGTTCGCCGCCAGGTTTTTATAGCATCAGGTACCCCCATATATTATCTAAGAAAGGTTTTAACCCCCTGATTGCCCCTAGAGTTAACCCTTTCACCAGTGATCACCGTATAAGTGTCACTGGTGACACTGGTTAGCTAGTTAGTTATTTCGTTATTTAGGTTCCCCGTCAGGTTTTTATATAGCGTCAGGTACCCTCATATATTACCTAATAAAGGTTTTAACCCCCTGATTGCCCCTAGTTAACCCTTTCACCAGTGATCACTGTATAAGTGTTACGGGTGACGCTGGTTAGTTAGTTTGCTTTTTATACCATCAGTGCACCCGCCGTATATAACCTAATAAAGGTTTAACCCCCTGATCGCCCGGCGGGTGATATCAATTAGGTTTTAGGGTCAGATAGGGTTTGCGTCGCCCCAGGCAGTGTCAGGTTAGTGCCAGTAGCGCTAACACCTATGCGTGAAGCATACACCTCCCTTAGTGTTATAGTATCTGAACAGATCAATATCTGATCATATCTATACTAGCGTCCCCAGCAGTTTAGGGTTCCCAAAAACGCAGTGTTAGCGGGATCAGCCCAGATACCTGCTAGCACCTGCGGTTTGCCGCTCTGTCCAGCCCAGCCCAGCCCACCCAAGTGCAGTATCGATCGATCACTGTCACTTACAAAACACAACACACATAACTGCAGCGTTCACAGAGACAGGCCTAATCCCTGCGACTCCAGTGCTGTAGGAGGTGATTTCACCACCACAGTTAAAAAAAAGTGCATATATGCCGAAGCATGGGGGCAGCAGGGGCGGAGGAGCGATTTTGCTCCTAATGCCGCGTACATACGGTCGAAATTCCGACGAAGGCTTGCCCGTGGAAAAGTCTGACCGTGTGTTAGCAGAGGCAATCAAATACCATTAAAAGAAAGCTCTATTTGTGAGAAGAAAAGGACGCAAATTTCATTTGGGTACAACATTGCATGACCGCGCAATTTCCAGTTAAAGCAGCGCAGTGCCAAATTGTAAAAACACCTCTGGTCTTTATGCTGCGTATTGGTCCGGGGCTTAAGTGGTTAAACAAACCGACAAAACGGACAAAAAAAAAAATTGGAACTTCTAGAAAAAACCCTGCTTACTCTTTCTACCTATCAGCCTGATTTTATCTTTACTCTCCTACCAGTAATAACCTTTTCCCTTCTTCTGATTTTGCAAATTGCTCCCATGGTACCCATATCTCTTGGATTTGTTTTTTTCTCTCCAACGTTATTGGTAGGAGTTTCTCCAGTATTCCCACTCTTCTAACTTTATTTAACCACATTGGGATCGTAGGGGCACTAGGTTCTTTCCAGTTCATCGCAATACAACTTTTTGCTGCATTTATTAAATGGCACAAAACTGAGTTTGTATATTTTTTTGGTGGGATTTGCGTATGATGTAACAAGAAGAGAGCTGGATCTTCTTCAATCTGTTGATCAGTGAATTTTGGGTAATTCTCTGTACAGTTTGCCAAAATTGTCTAATTACTGGGCATGCCCAAAAAATGTGTATCATAGTGCCTTTTTCATCACATCCTCTCCAGCACCTGTCAGATGTTTCGGGGAAAAAATGTATTCAAGGCCGATGGCGTATAATACCAACGTGTTAATATTTTATAATTTGATTCCTGCATTTTCGTACACCTTGAAGATTTTAAAGATAGGTCTATGATATTCTGACATTGTGCTGGAGAGAAGGTTTGGCCTAGATCTCGTTCCCATTTGGCAAAACAATCCATTTTAAAATCCTCTGAGGGTGCCGTCAAAATTGTATACATTTTAGAAATTACGCTTTTCATTTGCAGGCTTTGCAGCGCGCAAAAGAGGAAGTAAAACCCATCAGAGTTTACTTCCTCTTTAACAGCAGATATGTGGAAATATTTCTCTATAGCAGGAGAGATCAGATTACACAGATTGCCTATGGACTCAGAGGAGGAACAAAGTCTCCCTCCTAGCAGAGACAACATTCTCTGATATAGTCAGGAATACAAAAAAAAAATATATAGTAATACAAATTGTTCGAAGCATGCGGGCAACTTGCTTTTGCAAAAAAGTATCATGGAACCTTCCCATTTAAAGGTTATTTTTTAATTAAGAATTTATAAGAATATTTTCAAAAAATATAATTTTATGGTCTTGTAACTATTACAATAAATGAATAAATAAAAAAACTGGCAAGAAACCTAAATACTTGTTATTTAAGCGGACAACCTTGTCATTTAAGGTGGCAGAGGGAAGCTACGACTTGGCAGCAAATCTGTCAGCTGCCCCACAAAACGTATTGTTTTTGGACTTCCTAAAACACCTCATTTGCTTTCATCTGTCATCACCGCCGTGATTTAGGCGTTGTATGGTTTACCTTTGGAAGTTCCTCAGGAAGGCCGAGGCGAGGTTTTCCAGGTCCCCATCCTGGACCTTTAAATATCACAGACAGCTTGTTGGAGAAGCCCGGAGTGCTCCAAAAAGTCTTCCAAATGTAGATGAGGTGCTGAAGCTAGAAAAGCAAAATACCCAGATATCTGATTGGGGCTAATATACACATGCAGATCACTTGCTAAGGATGACCAGAGACAAAAATAACAAGAAAATGCAGTTCTTGCAGTGGGAATGCTGAATAGCTGAATTGCTAAGCCCACACTAAAGCCATTCACCATAACCACTACAGTATCTTTAGGACATACAAGCAGTGTACAAGATTTTTTTTTTTTTAAATGTTTTTTTTTTTAAGATTTTTTTTTTTTCAAAAATGTTTTTTTTTTTTCAAAAATGATTTTTGATTGGGAAATGTGAAGAATTTTATACAGGACAGTCAATGGAAGAAAGTGTAGAACTCTTGTCATTTTAAAGCTCAACCAGCCAAAAGTATAAGGCGTATCAGAAAACTGAGCACATTGCCTGAAACTAGACAAAAATACCTACGTTTTGATGTTTTGTGTATGACAAGTAGATCTTTTGGGGACGTGAGAGCAATTTATAAAGAAGGAACTAAGATAAAAAAAAAAATAAGGCTCTGTGGCCTAGCTGTGACATCATCCACTCTAAGCAGCCCAATAGACACTCTGTTTAATTGATACAATTTCCTGATATGATCACTAAGCTTAAACAGCTTTTTCACAAAAACTGTAAAAGATATCAAAATGAAAAGATATCTCCGGATAGCTGAATATTTTGTGAACATTTTAAAGTTTGTTTGGTGCCTGTAGGTAAAAGTATGAAGGAGCTGAAACTTTTGGAAGCAGAAGAAGATTTTAAGGATTTGAAGCATGCTCTCATTCACTTCAATGTTAAAAAAAGTGTTAAAAAGCTTAATATTTTAAAAAGTATAAATAGTAGAAAAAAAGTTGAAGAAGTCCCATCATTAGCTGAAAGAGCTGAACATTTTAAAAGTTGAATGGTTTTAATAGCTGAAAGTATGCAGAAGTTACGCAGAGCCAAAAAACTTACGGAATAATAAAATTTTAATTGAAATTTAAAACTAGAAAATGCATTTCTTGCAGAAAATACGTGGGAATGCTGAATAGCTGAATTGCTAAGCCCACACCAAAGCCATTCACCATAACCACTAGACATGTGCACACTGAAATATTTCGTTTCGGAATTTCGTTTTTGTCCGAAAAATAAATTTATTTAGTTACTCCCGAAATTCGTTTTTATTTATTTCGTTTTTCGTTAGAAATTGCATTCGTCCGAAAATCTGAATTAATTAAGGTCGAATCTGTCATTGAAGGCTTATGGTGTCTGTCGAATGTTCAAAGAAGATTCGACGGAGCAGCGAAACTGTACGACGCTGCAATCATACATTTCCGGTCGAATGTTCCGCCCACAAGCTATAGAAGAATTCTAATGTTGTATGACACTCGTAATAATTATATTTATATATTATATATTTATATTTATTCATTACTATTACTAGTCAACCAACATTAGAATTCTTCTATAGCCTATGGGAGGATGCATTTGACTGGAAATGTACGATTGCAGCGTCGTACAGTTTTGCTGCACCGTCGAATCTTCTAACTTTCGATGCTTTGTCGAATCTTCGTCATTCTAGCTATTTTACTGCTCCTCCTCTTTGGTTACAATCAGCCAATAACATTCATCATCAACTTTATTTTTATTTTACTTCCCCCACCCAATTCCAGCAGTGATCTTTTCTCTCTATGTCGAATCTTTTCTCTCTATAATAACAAATCTTTTCTCTCCTATGTCGAATCTTTTCTCTCCTATGTCGAATCTTTTCTCTCTATAATGTCGAATCTTTTCTCTCTATAATGTCAAATCTTTTCTCTCCTATGTCGAATCTTTTCTCTCCTATGTCAAATCTTTTCTCTCCTATGTCAAATCTTTTCTCTCCTATGTCGAATCTTTCTCTCCTATGTCGAATCTTTTCTCTCTATAATGTCGAATCTTTTCTCTCTATGTAGAATAATCTTGGACTAATAGAGTTAAGGTTAGGCACATTCGACCACAGGTTCGATGGACACAGATTGTTATTGTCAGCGTCACGTCGAATCTCCTATCTATATCCAACTGTTGTAGCAACGAAAACGAAAATAAAGCATTTGTTTATGTCGGATCTTTCGGTTTTCGGATTCTGTGCTTTCGTTTTCGTTTGTTAAAACGATAACGAAAATAGCTGAAATTCGGACGAAAATGCATTCGGACGAAAACAAATGCACATGTCTAATAACCACTACACTATCTTTAGGACATACAAGCAGTGTTCCTTCAGTACTTATAAAGCCTCTCGTTGATCATTAATCCCCACACCTAATGAGTGAGAGACAGTGTGAGAGAACCCTTCAAACAAGCCTTAATAAATCCACAACAGTACATGCTATCGAAACAGCGACTTCACCGTTAGAGACACACGGCCTTTGTGAACGTATCGGTATAAAATTTATGTTGATAAACTAAAAAATGTAGGCATGTCAGTGATTTAAAAAAGAAATTCGCTGTGCGTTTCGCTGGGAAATGTAAAGAATTTTATACAGGACAGTCAATGAAAGAAAGTGTAGAACTCTTGTCATTTGGAAGCTCAACCACCCAAAAGTAAAAGGCGTATCACAAAACTGAGCACATTGAAACTAGACAAAAATACCTACGTTTTGATGTATAAATTGTGTATGACAAGTAGATCTTGTGGGCGTGAGAGCAATTTACAGAGAAGGAACTAAGATAATTTTTTTAAAGCTCTGTGCTGTAGCGATGACATCATCCACTCTAAGCAACCCCATAGACACTCTGTTAAATCGATAACATTTCCTGAAATGATGACTAAACTTAAACAGCTTTTTCACAAAAAACGTAAAAGATATCAAACTGAAAAGATATAGCCGGATAGCTGAATATTTTGTGAACATTTTAAAGTTTGTTTGGCGTCTGTAGGTGAAAGTATGAAGGAGCTGAAACTTTTGGGAGCGGATGAAGATTTTAAGGATTTGAAGCATGCTCTCATTGACTTCAATGTTAAAAAAAAGTGTTAAAAAGCTTAATAATTTAAAAAGTATAAATAGTACAAAAAAATTGAAGAAGTCCCATCATTAGCTGAAAGAGCTGACCATTTTAAAAATTGAATGGTTTTAATAGCTGAAAGTATGCAGAAGTTATGCAGAGCCAAAAAACGTACGGAATAAAAATAAAATTAAAATTAAGAATAATAAAAAAACAAATAACAATACTGAGAATGCTTGGAGAGCATTCCCACTAATAATAAAAAAACAAATAACAATACTTTGAATGTTTGGAGAGCATTCCCACTAATAACAATAGTGGGACTGCTAAAGCTAAAGCAGTCCCACTAATTCAAGCAGAATTCCAGTAGGAAAAAAAAAAAAAAATGTTAAAAGATAACATTGAAAACTAAAAATTGCTGCAATACTTTCCCTTAATCCAGAGCTGCTCCCTGTTAGACATGTGCACTGCCAAAAACTTTTTTCCATTTTCGTTTCATTTGTTTTTTGTTTTTTTTTGTTTTTCGGGTCATTCGTTATGATCAAAATTTGAAAATTCGTAAATTCGAAAATCCAAAATCCGGAAATTTGTCAATTAGAAAATTTGTAAATTCATAAAGGAATATAAAGATTCATTAATCCCCCACTTTTTGAAAGCCGCAAAAAGACTCATACCCAAAAAATGTCAGGAAGCAGAAAGCCCAAAAATTCGGGATTGGATATATACAGTAGAACAACCATACAACATGGAGAGTTTGAGGAATAAAGTGGAGGAAAAAAGTGGGAATAATGTATAAACTGTAAAGTGAAAATGGTTGGTAGGACGTAAAGTCTATGGACTGTAATGTCTTATCAAACAATTAATAATAATAATAAAAAAGTTTTTATTATTATTTAATATTATTATTAATTTGTTACGTTCCATTTGTTCAGATGCGCCATTCGTTATTTTGGAAAATTCGTAACTTCGGATAAATTTGTATGCGTTCATTAACAGCCAAATTTGAAAGGAAATTACAATACCTATAATTATATAATAATTATAAAAGAAATAGGTAAGTTATTATTAGTCAGTTATTATTTAAGATTTTTGTTCTGTTTTGGGGATTTTCATTCTTTTGAATTGTAGTTTGATTTCGGATTTCCAAATTTTCGGATTTTCAAATTTCGAATTTCTGAATTTCCTGATTTTTGGATTTTCGAATTTAGAATTTCAGAATTTTCAGATTTTCGAATTTACACATTTTCTGATTTTCACATTTTAGAGTTTCTGGATTTTCGAATTTTCCAATATTCAAATTTACGAATATTTGTAAAAATTTGTTAAACGAGTTTTCGTTAATTCGGATATTTACGAATTTACGAAGTTTGTTAAAAAAACTAATTCGGAACGAAACAAATTGCGCTTGTCTATCCCCTGTAGTACTTATTTTCCACAACTAGGTGTCCTCTGTCTTTTGAGCTGATTGAAAGCCAGCATCATTCAACCTAAGTCCTCTAAACTCAGGCTGTCGTGGACCCCCCCCAGCCTGTGACTGGTCTGTGAAGAAGAAGCTATAGACTGATGAGCTCCATCTTTATTCTGCTCTCCTCCTAACAAAGTAAATGAATCGAAATTCAGACACATTTTTTGCTATTTGGAAATTCAGATGTATCTGAATTCTGAATCACAATAGTATAGAATGTAAATGAATCCTCTGAAATAACTAAACTTAATTTGTCCGAAATATTACAATTCTAATTCTATTTGAATGTGGAAATTAATATAAAATGTAAATATATTGCAATTCTTATATGTAAAAAATTTGGCAACTACATTTGAATCGAAAAAAATTGAATTCGAATGCCGATTTGAATTTTCAGAATTTGGTTGAATTGATATGAATTTGGTATGTGTAGCTGCTGACTTTAAATTTTTGGAGGGGGGCACGGAACTTCGCTTTAATGTTTACAAAACTGCATCCATTTGTGTCTTTTATATCTGTCTAGAGTTTATTTTTGAACCCTCCAATAAAAATTTCTTAAAAGAATAGGTAACCTCCCAAGTATTCCTTATTGCTTTTTTATTCCTCAAAACTTACTTTTTTACTTTTGAAGTTTGTGCGCCATGCACCCCCCCACAGCCCAGTAGACATGTGCGATTTGTTTCGTACGAATCGAAAATTCGTATGGATTTCCGAAAATTCGTACATTTGGAAGCATCCGAAATACGAATTTATATGCTTCCGAATTTTACGAAATACGAAATTTCATTGAAGAATTTCGGATCCGAATTTCTCAGACAAAATAAGAATGTTCGTTAATATCGTTTTATTATTGTCATAATAATTACGAACATTCGTTATGAATTTAAAAAGCAAACCCAGGAAGTCAGCACAGCAGCACAGGGATGGTGGGAGCCCCTCATAATGAGCACAGCACAGGGATGGTGGGAGCCCCTCATAATGAGCACAGCACAGGGATGGTGGGAGCCCCTCATATTTAGCACAGCAGGGGTACAGCCACAAGAGGAAGTCAGCACAGCACAGGGATGGTGGGAGCCCCTCATAATGAGCACAGCACAGGGATGGTGGGAGCCCCTCATAATGAGCACAGCACAGGGATGGTGGGAGCCCCTCATAATGAGCACAGCACAGGGATGGTGGGAGCCCCTCATATTTAGCACAGCAGGGGTACAGCCACAGGAGGAAGTCAGCACAGCACAGGGACGGTGGGAGCCCCTCATAATGAGCACAGCAGGGGTACAGCCCCAGGAGGAAGTCAGCACAGCACAGGGACGGTGGAGCCCCTCATAATGAGCACAGCAGGGTAGTGATGAGCCGAACACCCCCGGGTTCGGTTCGCACCAGAACCCGCGAACGGACCGAAAGTTCGTACGAACATTAGAACCCTATTAAATACAATGGATGCGAACGTTCGAATTCTAAAGTGCTAATTATAACAACTATTATGCATGTTATTGTCCTAAAAAGGGTTTGGGAACCCGGGTTGTGCACCAGGGGACATGTATCAATGCAAAAAGAAGTTTTAAAAACGGTCGTTTTTCGGGAGCAGTCATTTTAATGATGCATAAAGTGAAAAAAAAAAGTCAAATATTCCTTTAAATATCGTACCTGGGGGGTGTCTAAAGTATGCCTGTGAAGTGCCACGTGTTTCCCGTGTTTAGAACTGTCCCTGCACAAAATGACACTTCTAAAGGGAAAAAAGCCATTTAAAACTGCTTGCGGCTTTAATGTAATGTCTGCTCCCGGTAATATGGATGAAAATCTTTAAGAAAAATGGCATAGCTACCCCATGACCCCCCCCCCTACCCCAGCCCATTACCAGCCCCTTTGGGTCTTGTATGGATATTAAGGGGAACCCCGCACATAAAATAAAAAAGGCCCTATATACTCTGAACAGCCGTATACAGGTGGTGCATACAAGACAGGGACTGTAGGTTTGTTCTTATGTAGAATCTGTTTGTAATTTTGAACAGGTACATTGTTTAAGTGTAGCTCCAGCCCAAAAATCTATTTTTAAACTTTTTGGAAAACATAGGTAAGGGTTATCACCCCTGTAACATTTGTTTTGCTGTCTGTGCCCCTGTTCAGAACATTTCACCTCACTTTCCGTCCCAATGACAACTGTTTTTGAAATGTGGTGTTTTTCTTGAAACAAGGATTGGTGATAAAGCATCAGTACAGAGGAGACACCTTTCTCCCATATTAATTCTTACAGGAGAGAATTTTCCTTCCTAGGGGTAGATTTCCTCTCACTTCCTGTTGTCTTCTTGCGTTTGCAAGTAGGAGTCGTTTGTAAGTTGGATGTTTGAAAGTAGGGACCTGCCGTATATACTCTGCAGAAATAGGCCCCTTAGTTGTTGGTGTTGGCACAACACTGTAAGCACTCACAGTTACTCTTGGTTGGTGCTGGAACGCCCTGCTGTCAACTATTATATCAGGAATTTTAATTACATATAATTGTTGAACAGTGGTAGTAAAAATTGGGCCTTTGATGGTGGTGCTGGTGCCACAACACTGTAAGCCCTGACAGTTACTCTTGGTGGGTGCAGCAATGGGCCCTGCTGTGAATTATTAGATCAAGAATTGTAATTGCATGCCCCTGTTGAACAGGGGCTGAAAAATTGGGCCTTTCGTGGTGGTGGTGGTGGTGGTGGTGTTGCCACAACACTGTAAGCCCTCAGAGTTACTCTTGGTGGGTGCAGGAATGGGCCCTGCTGTGAATTATTAGATCAAGAATTGTAATTACATGCCCCTTTTGAACAGGGGCTGAAAAATTGGGCCTTTCGTGGTGGTGGTGGTGGTGGCGTTGCCACAACACTGTAAGCCCTCAGAGTTACTCTTGGTGGGTGCAGGAATGGGCCCTGCTGTGAATTATTAGATCAAGAATTGTAATTACATGCCCCTTTTGAACAGGGGCTGAAAAATTGGGCCTTTTGTGGTGGTGGTGGTGGTGGCGTTGCCACAACACTGTAAGCCCTCAGAGTTACTCTTGGTGGGTGCAGGAATGGGCCCTGCTGTGAATTATTAGATCAAGAATTGTAATTACATGCCCCTTTTGAACAGGGGCTGAAAAATTGGGCCTTTCGTGGTGGTGGTGGTGGTGGCGTTGCCACAACACTGTAAGCCCTCAGAGTTACTCTTGGTGGGTGCAGCAATGGGCCCTGCTGTGAATTATTAGATCAAGAATTGTAATTACATGCCCCTTTTGAACAGGGGCTGAAAAATTGGGCCTTTCGTGGTGGTGGTGGTGGTGGCGTTGCCACAACACTGTAAGCCCTCAGAGTTACTCTTGGTGGGTGCAGCAATGGGCCCTGCTGTGAATTATTAGATCAAGAATTGTAATTACATGCCCCTTTTGAACAGGGGCTGAAAAATTGGGCCTTTCGTGGTGGTGGCGTTGCCACAACACTGTAAGCCCTCAGAGTTACTCTTGGTGGGTGCAGCAATGGGCCCTGCTGTGAATTATTAGATCAAGAATTGTAATTGCATGCCCCTGTTGAACAGGGGCTGAAAAATTGGGCCTTAGGCACTGGTGGCACAACACTACAACCCCTCACAGATACTGTACTTGGAGCACAGCAATGAGCCCTGTTGCAAAGTATTGCTTCAAAAATTGTAATGACACGCCCCTGTTAAACAGGGGCTGAAAAATTAGGCCTTAGGCACTGGTGCCACAACACTCCAACCCCTCACAGATACTGTACTTGGAGCACAGCAATGAGCCCTATGGCAAATTATTGCTAAAAAAATTGTAATTACACGCCCCTGTAAAACAGGGGCTGAAAAATTGGGCCTTAGCCACTGGTGGCGGCACCCATAAACAAAAATGATCTTCCAGGCTATCATCATCAATCGTATCATTGAGGACTCGGAGGAGGAGGATAGCCAGTCAACATAACAGCACAGGCACTCAGCATCAGCATCAGTCTTGAAGGGATGTGACATGTTAAAATCAATTAGTCTGTTATATCAGCATCAGGTGTGTGGTAGCTGGTGGTGATCCAAGACTGGTTCATCTTGATGAAAGTCAGTCGATCAACCGAGTCGGTGGACAGGCGCACCCTGTGATCCGTGACAAATCCTCCAGCAGCACTGAATGTGCGTTCCGAAAGAACGCTGGATGCAGGACAGGCCAGTAGCTCAATTGCATACTGTGCAAGCTCTGGCCAGTGATCCATCCTCAAGACCCAGTAAGCCAGAGGATTTTCGGTGGGGAAGGTGTCCAAGTCTGACCTTGCCCCTAGATATTCCTGCACCATGTTTATCAGACGCTGGCGATGGTTGCTGGAACCGATCATACTTTGGGGCTGCGGACTAAAGAATTGTCTGAACGCATCGGTCAGACGGCCACCTTCCCCACCGCTCCTTCTTTGACTGGCCGAAGCCTCAGCAACTCGTTGTCCAGGACCAGGAGTTTGTAACCTCCCAGTCTCTGGGAACGCGTTGCACAGACCTTTCTGCAAGGCCTCCCGGAGTTGTCTCATCCTCTGCTCCCTCTGCGACGGTAACATAAGGTCCGCAACCTTACCCTTGTACCGTGGATCAAGGAGAGTGGCCAGCCAGTAATGGTCCCTCTCCTTGATCCGAAGAATACGAGGATCCTTCCGCAGACTTTGCAGGATCAGGGAGGCCATGCAGCGTAGGTTTGCTGAGGCATTCGCTCCGGAGTCCTCTGGGTCACTAAGGACGACATGATCCGCAGCCACCTCCTCCCAGCCACGTACAAGTCCACTGGTTTCTTGGGACTGTAAATCATCCCTAAAAGACTGCTGCTGATGATGCTGAGTGCCAGCCTCCACCTCCATGCTGACACAATCCTCCTCCTCCTCCTCCTCCTCCTCCTCTTCCTGTGCGATGGGTGGGACAGAAGGAACACTGTCTGGGTAAAGGGGGCCTTGAGAGGCAAGGAAGTCCTCCTCTTCCTGCCTCTGTTCTGCCTCAAGTGCCCTGTCCATTATTCCACGCAGCGTGTGCTCCAACAGGTGGACAAGAGGTACAGTGTCACTGATGCATGCACTGTCACTGCTCACCATCCTCGTGGCCTCCTCAAATGGTGCCAGGACAGTGCATGCATCCCTGATCATGCCCCACTGGCGTGGAGAAAAAAAACCAAGCTCCCCTGACCCTGTCCTGGTGCCGTAGTCGCACAGGTACTCATTGATGGCCCTCTGCTGCGTGTGCAGCCGCTGCAGCATGGCCAACGTTGAGTTCCACCTGGTGGGCATGTCACATATAAGGTGGTTCTTGGGCAGGTTCAACTCCTTTTGCAGCTCAGCCAGGCGAGCACTGGCATTATAAGATCTGCGGAAATGCACACAGACTTTCCTGGCCTGCCTCAGGACATCCTGTAAGCCCGGGTACCTGCCCAAGAACCGCTGCACCACCAGGTTAAGGACGTGAGCCACACAGGACACATGGGTCAGTTGTCCCTGTCGGAGGGCGGAGAGGAGGTTGGTGCCATTGTCGCAAACCACCATTCCTGGCTTAAGCTGGCGTGGCGTCAACCACCTCTCGGCCTGGCCCTGCAGAGCAGACAGGACCTCTGCCCCAGTGTGGCTTCTGTCCCCCAAACACACCAGCGCAAGCACGGCATGGCATCTTTTTGCCTGCGTACTTGCGTAGCCCCTTGAACGCCTACGGAGCACCGCTGGTTCCGAGGACAAACCACAGGAAGAGGCCATGGAGGAAGAAGAAGAGGAGGGGGTGGAGGAGAGAGGTGTGTCACAACCAGTAGTAGCATTTTGGAGGCGTGGCGGTGGAACAACCTCCAACACTACTGCACCTTGTCCTGCATCCTTCCCAGCTGCCAAAAGAGTGACCCAATGGGCCGTGAAAGAAAGGTAACGTCCCTGTCCATGCCTGCTGGACCATGAGTCAGCGGTAATATGCACCTTACCGCTGACCGCCCTGTCCAGCGAGGCCAAGACATTGCCTTCCACATGCCGGTAGAGAGCCGGAATAGCCTTCCGTGAGAAAAAGTGGCGTTTGGGAACCTGCCACTGAGGAACCGCACATTGCACAAACTCACGGAAGGGGGCCGAGTCTACCAACTGAAAAGGCAGCAGTTGAAGCGCTAGCAATTTAGCCAAGCTAGCATTCAACCGCTGGGCATGTGGATGGCTGGGAGTGAACTTCTTTCGACGGTCCAGCAGCTGGGGCAGGGAAATTTGCCTGCTAGAATCGGACGTCGGTGTACTGCTAGCAGAGTGGCCGCAAGTACTTGGCTGTGACACACCTAATTCTACACCTTCATTCCTCTCAGTGCATGTTTCAGAGAGGACTGAAGTTATAGTGGGGTTGGAGATCCCAGCTGATGCGGTGCAAGGAGAGGTCCGCTTTGTTCTTTGGTGTGGGTCTTTGAGGTAGGCTTGCCAACGAGCTGCATGGCAGGTCAACATATGTCTGGTCAGGCATGTGGTACCCAAGCGGCTGATGTTTTGGCCACGCGATATACGCTTGAGACATATGTTGCAAACAGCAGCTGTGCGATCTGATGCACTAGCCTCAAAAAAGGCCCACACCAAAGAACTTTTTGAATGACGGGCAGAGGCAGCGCCCTGCACAGGCGGAGCTCTGCGGTGTGATTCCGTCGGTGTACTGCCCTTACGCTGGCCACCAAAGGGCATCCTGCCTCGTTGGAGATGTGCCTCCTCCTCATCCTCCTCCTCCTCCTCTCTCCTATTAGGCACCCACGTGGAGTCAGCGACCTCATCATCCCCTCCCTCCTCATCACTGGAGCCAATCTGGCAGTATGCTGCAGCTGCTGGAACATGACTGCCAGATTGGTGTCCTTCTTGAGCATCCCCTCTGTCTGCTCTCACGCTACTGCCTTCCTGTAGCTGGGTTTCATCATCAGACCCTTCGAAACGCTGGGCATCCTCCTGGAGCATGTACCCAACACTGTGCTCAAACAGTTCGGGGGACTCCTCAGGAGGAGGACATGGTGGGTCTAGGGAAGGAGTGACTGATGATGAGTCTGACATTGATACCAGGGAAGAGGACGCTTTGGCAGCTGCTTTTCCAGTACCCTGAGCCTGGGTGAGAGAGGATGAGGAGGAGGAGGAGGGCTTGGTCATCCACTCTACCAAGTCTTCGGCATGATGTGGCTCAACATGTCCAGCTGCCGAAAAGAAGGACAAGCGTGTCCCATGGCCATGTGCTGATGACAATGCACCGCGTCCACGACCAGCACTGTTGCCCCCAGACACAGAGCCTGCTTGCCCTCTTTTATTGCCTCCTGACTGTCTGCCTCTCCTTGTTTGCCTTCCAGACATTCTAATAGATGGCCTGCAGGGAGATGGGAAAAAAGCAATAAGGGCTACCTTCAGGTGTCCTTCTCTGTCCCTTTACTTAAGGATTTCTAAATATGGTTGAGGATGATTGCTTTTGCACAGAATAGCACAACGACAATTTCCCTGACTGTCCAAAAAAACAAGGATTTCAAAGATGGTTGATGAGGAATGCTTTAGCACACTATAGCACAAGGAGAATTTCCCTCACTGTCCTTCCCTGTCCCTAGAAACAAGGATTATCACAGTGAAAGAAACTGACACTCTTCCTACCTATAGTTTTCTGTCCCTAGAAAAAATGATTTTTTTAAAGCACACTATAGCACAATGAGAATTTCCCTCACTTTCCTTCCCTGTCCCTAGAAACAAGGATTATCACAGTGAAAGAAACTGACACTCTTCCTACCTATAGTTTTCTGTCCCTAGAAAAAATGTTTTTTTAAAGCACACTATAGCACAAGGAGAATTTCCCTCACTTTCCTTCCCTGTCCCTAGAAACAAGGATTATCACAGTGAAAGAAACTGACACTCTTCCTACCTATAGTTTTCTGTCCCTAGAAAAAATGTTTTTTTAAAGCACACTATAGCACAAGGAGAATTTCCCTCACTTTCCTTCCCTGTCCCTAGAAACAAGGATTATCACAGTGAAAGAAACTGACACTCTTCCTACCTATAGTTTTCTGTCCCTAGAAAAAATGTTTTTTTTAAAGCACACTATAGCACAAGGAGAATTTCACTCACTTTCCTTCCCTGTACCTAGAAACAAGGATTATCACAGTGAAAGAAACTGACACTCTTCCTACCTATAGTTTTCTGTCCCTAGAAAAAATGTTTTTTTAAAGCACACTATAGCACAAGGAGAATTTCCCTCACTTTCCTTCCCTGTCCCTAGAAACAAGGATTATCACAGTGAAAGAAACTGACACTCTTCCTACCTATAGTTTTCTGTCCCTAGAAAAAATGTTTTTTTAAAGCACACTATAGCACAAGGAGAATTTCCCTCACTTTCCTTCCCTGTCCCTAGAAACAAGGATTATCACAGTGAAAGAAACTGACACTCTTCCTACCTATAGTTTTCTGTCCCTAGAAAAAATGTTTTTTTAAAGCACACTATAGCACAAGGAGAATTCCCTCACTGTCCTTCCCTGTCCCTAGAAACAAGGATTCGCACAGTAAAACACACTGACACTCTCCCTACCTATAGTTTTCTGTCCCTAGAAAAAATGTTTTTTTAAAGCACACTATAGCACAAGGAGAATTCCCTCACTGTCCTTCCCTGTCCCTAGAAACAAGGATTCGCACAGTAAAACACACTGACACTCTCCCTACCTATCCTTCTCTTTCCCTAAACTAAAGGAATCCAGGTTAAGCAAGAAAAAATAAATGTCACTGTCCCTGCCTATGCTTCTCTTTCCCTGCTCCGGAACACACTACACTAGGCCGCCGTGCTGGCGGCGTTTTATAGTGTGGGGCGTGTACTAAACACCCTCAGCAATAATTGGCCACAGGCATCCTGCCTGTGGCCAATCATTGCTCTCCTCGCTGCCGGCGCTGTGATTGGCCAAGCATGCGGGGTCACAGTGCATGCTTGGCCAATCACAGCGCCTGGATGACACTGCGATGGCGTAGTGCATTGTGGGCCGTTCGCGTCACTCGAATTTGGCGCAAACGGCCCAAATCGTTTGATCTTCGTCGAACGATCGAACAGCCGATGTTCGAGTCGAACGTATGTTCGACTCGAACACGAAGCTCATCCCTACAGCAGGGGTACAGCCCCAGGAGGAAGTCAGCACAGCACACTGAGCACAGGGATGGTGGGAGCCCCTGAATTTTCATTAGGTTTGGTAACTTTTCGTAACAATTACGAACATTCGTTATGGTGAATTTAAAAAGCAAACCCAGGAAGTCAGTAGCACTGCTGACTTCCTGGGTTTGCTTTTTAAATTCATCATATCGAATCTTCGTAATTTTTTTAGAAAATTTTACGAATCTAACTAAACTTTGTGTTTCGTACGAATCCAAATAGAATTTCGGACACGAATTACGAAATACGAATTTTCGGACAATACGAAAGGGAACGAAACAAATTTATTGACGGCGCCCATGTCTACAGCCCAGAGTGGAGGAGAGAAGAGGGCAGCACCAGAGCCTGCCAGAGCAAGGTGTAAGGTAAGTAGTGCAGCTTTGTCATCTTCTCATAGACCTAATTTAACCCTTGCAATGTGTGAGGGGGGCCCACTGCAAGCGTTTTTCTTTTTCTCTGCACTGTACATGATGATGTCGAAGGACAACCCACAGCCCAGAGCAGAGGAGAGAAGAGGACAGCGCCGGTGTAAGGTAAGTAACACAGCTCCTCCTAGACATAGTGAGCATTTAGCCCTTGCAATGCAAGAGTTTTTTTTTTGTCTGCACTGTACATGATGATGTTGAGGGACAACCCACAGTCCAGAGCAGATTAGAGAAGAGAGCAGCACCAGAGCCTGGCAGATCAGGGTGTAAGGTAAGTATTGCAGCCTCTTCAGCTTCTACTAGACATAATGAACATTTAACTCTTGCAGTGCGGGGGGCCCACTGCAAAGGGTTTTTTTACTCTGTAGAGTACATGATGATGCCAAGGGACCACCCACAGCCCAGAGCGGAGGAGGGAAGAGGACATCGCCGGTGTAAGGTGAGTAACACAGCTCCTCTTAGACATAGTGAGCATTTAGCCCTTGCAATGCGAGAGTCCACTGCAAGTTTTTATTTTTTTTACTCTGCAGAGTACCTGATGATGCCAAGGGACAACCCACAGCCCAGAACGGAGGAGAGAAGAGAGCAGCACCAAAGCCTGCCAGAGCAAGGTGTAAGATAAGTAATACGGCCTCTTCAGCTCCTCCAAGACATGACGAGAATGTAACCATTAGGGCATTAGGGCCTACTGCAAGGGTTTTTTTTTTTTCTCTGCACTGTACATAATGACACCAAGCCAGGGACCACCCACAACCCAGAGTGGAGGAGAGAAGAATGCAGCACCGGAGATTGCCAGAGCAGGGTGTAAGATATGTAATTCAGCCTCTTCAGCTCCTACTAGACATTATTTAGCCCTTGCAGTGCAGGGGGGGGGGCCACTTCAAGTTTTTTTTTTCCTCTGCACTGTACATTATGACGCAGAGGGACATCCCACAGCCCTGGCCAGAGGAGAGAAGAGAGCAGCACCGGAGCCTGCTAGAGCAGGGTGTAAGATAAGTAATGTAGCCCCTTCAGCTTCTACTAGACATAACAATCATTTAACCCTTGCACTGCGGGGGGCCCTTGGCAAGGTTTTTTTTCCTGCACTGTACATGAGGATGCCAAGGGACAGCCCAGAAAGGAGGAGAGAAAAGGGCAGCATTAAAACCTGCCAGAGTGGGGTGCAGTGGTGGCTGGTGTTTTTTTTTTGGGGGGGTAGGCGGCCAAACAACCACCCCCCCGGGGCGGCCGGCGGCACCCCCCCGCCCGCTGTCTGCCAGTCGGTTCGGCACTTACCCCATCTAGGTGGCGTGCATCGGGTAGCAGGCAGCGGCTCCTGTGTCCTCTCCTCCATCATGGCTTTCACCGTACATCTCCTCCCCTCCTCCTAGGCATCCCATAGGCTGTCCTTTCAGCTATATGGGTGATGGGTCTCAAGACCCACTTTCTGATTGGCCAGGAGGAGGATCAATGTTACAAGAGCGAATATTCATTTGCTATCGTAACACACATAGTTGCCAACAGTCACGGATTGGCCGGGACGTTCCCGGGATTCAAACCCTTTTCCCGGATTTATTTTGTCCCGGCCAATGTCCCGGCCAATCCGATTTTTCCCGTTTTCCCCGAATTTGGACGCCGCAGGCCGCCGCCGCTAGAGGTCCACGGCTGGCGGAGACAATGTCTCGGCCGGCCGCCATGTTCAAGAAGACCAAAACACGGATGTAGTACAATAGAAAATAAAGCCGCTGCGGCGCTGCCCACACCCCGCACCTCCCCGGGGGTGGGCGGCGCCGCAGCAGCTTTATCTTCTATTGTACTACATCTGTGTTTTGGCTGGCCGGCAGGCCACCCCCCCGCCCCGCCCCGCTGCAGGTCTGTCTGTAATGGAAAGGGGCGGGGGTCGGCAGCGCCACAGCTTAATTTATTTTATTTTTTTCAGCCACACTGTCGGCTCCGCCTCTATTTTGTTCCCCTTCGGGGAAGGGGAAACAATAATAGCGGCCGAGACAGGAGACGCCTGTGGTTAAGGGGGGACTCCGCTGGGGATGCCTGTGGTAAGGGGGGACTCCGCTGGGAACGCCTGTGGTAAGGGAGGACTCCGCTGGGGACGGCTGAGGTAAGGGGGGACTCCGCTGGGGACGCCTGTTGTAAGGGGGGACTCCGATGGGGACGCCTGATGTAAGGGGGGACTCCGCTGGGGACGCCTGAGGTAAGGGGGGACTCCGCTGGGGACGCCTGATGTAAGGGGGGACTCCGCTGGGGACGCCTGAGGTAAGGGGGGACTCCGCTGGGGACACTTGATGTAAGGGGGACTCCGATGGGGACGCCTGAGGTAAGGGGGGACTCCGCTGGGGACACTTGATGTAAGGGGGACTCCGATGGGGACGCCTGAGGTAAGGGGGGACTCCGATGGGGACGCCTGAGGTAAGGGGGGACTCCGCTGGGGACACTTGATGTAAGGGGGACTCCACTGGGGACGCCTGATGTAAGGGGGGACTCCGCTGGGGACGCCTGATGTAAGGGGGACTCCGCTGGGGACGCCTGATGTAAGGGGGGACTCTGCTGGGGACGCCTGATGTAAAGGGGACTCCTCTGGGTACACCTGATGTAAGGAAGGACTCCGCTGGGTACGCCTGAGGTAAGGAGGGACTCCTCTGGGGACGCCTGATGTAAGGAGGGACTCCTCTGGGGACGCCTGATGTAAGGAGGGACTCCGCTGGGGATGCCTGATGCAAGGACGGACTGCTGGGGAGGCACCTGATGCAAGGACGGACTGCTGGGGAGGCACCTGATGCAAGGACGGACTGCTGGGGAGGCACCTGATGCAAGGACGGACTGCTGGGGAGGCCATCTGGTGGCAGGCGACGTGGCAGGTAACACGCTCAGGGCTTCCACTGATTCGGCATTATGGTGAGTTGAATGATTTAATTTTATATTACAATGTAATAATAGAAATAATGCACTTCAATCATCCTGACACCGTAACAACCATGGTGCCGGGATGATTGAAGCGCCAACAGGTGTTTTGGAGTATCCTTATCTGCCAATTTTGTTACACATTACTATTGTGGTGTAGGATCTGGCTTCTTTCTTTCTATTTCTTTCTCTCTCTTTCTCTCACCTCGGACTCTAGCCACACCCCTTTGAACCACGCCCATTTAAACCACACCCACTATCGTGTGTAAACCACGCCCATTTTTTGACGTGGTGCGCTTCGCGCGCCGCATTTTTCACTCCGACATGACACGCCCACAAACGAATGCCCCGCCCCCTGATTATAGCAAGGCTCCGCCTCAATACAAAAAAAGTGTCCCAGATGTTTTTTTTGCAATGTTGCCAACTATGAACACACCTGGGTAGGCTTGGAGCGCATTGCTCTGCGTCCCGAGCCCACCCAATTTTGAAGCCTATAAGAGCCTCTGACTCTGAACAGGTTCTTCAAAAAAACACCCCCGCCCATTGGAATCCATGCATCCGGCGTCTTGCATGGGGGCCGGACGCATGGATAGGCGGGGTGGCGCCCGTGCGCCCTTAATGGACGGGCCGCCCCTGGTGGGGTGTAAGGCAGTGTTGCCAACCGTACGTAGATTTACGTACGGTACGTGAATTTAACCCCTTTTTTGGGGTGTACGTTAATGTCCGCTATGGGCACCGGCGCCCATAAAAAAGATGGCCACGAGCCGGCCATACAACTGCGCATGCGCCGTTCCGAAGCCGGCCGAGCGCAGGGAAACGTATTC
Organism: Rana muscosa; assembly: GCA_029206835.1. Taxonomy (NCBI): domain Eukaryota; kingdom Metazoa; phylum Chordata; class Amphibia; order Anura; family Ranidae; genus Rana; species Rana muscosa. The sequence continues at coordinate 305,966,899 of CM055122.1, forward strand.
ACGCTCGGCCGGTAGATAAAAAAAAAGAAGGGGAGCCATGTGATGCGCTGAATCACGCACCACACTGCCCCCTAGCGCAGCTGGCAACGCAGAGCGGACCGGAGTGGTGAATCGCTCCTGCTGCTCTGTGTTACAGTGTGAATTGGCCCTAAGGTAAGTACCTCTTCAGCTCCCCCTGGAGAAAACAACCAAATAAGCTTTGCAGTGCTGGAGAGGGGCTATTGCAAAGGTGTTTTTTTTTTTTTTTTTTTAAAGGCTCTATGCACACTTGCATAGAAGCAGTTATTAGCATTTTTTTCTGCTCCTACAAGCTACATAGTGTTATCCAATGTGTCCATTTTGCTGAAGCAGCGCATTCCGGGCAGTATAGCCGCTCTGTCCCATTGATTTCAATGGGCAGGAGTGGTGGAGGAGCGGTAAACACACCGCTCCAAAGATGCGGCTAGCGGGACTTTTTTTACCGTCCTGCTAGCGCAACGCTCCAGTGGGTTTCACACTGGAGTGAAAGTAACAGCTGTTTAAGGGCGCTTTGCAGGCGCTATTTTTAACGCTATAGCGCCTGCAAAACGCTCCAGTGTGAAAGGGGTCTAATAGTGTTTTTCAAGCTTTTTTTTTTCCCTTTTACTGCAAAAAATGCTAATAAAATGCTAACGCTCCTAAATGCTTCTAAACGCTCCTAAAACGCTGCTAAAATGTTACTACAAAAGGCTATTACCAGCGTTTTTTTATCCAGCGTTTTTTTAGCTTAAAAAAATATGAGTGTGCATGCACACACACTTTTTTTTAAGCTCCTACAAGCTGTTATTAGCATTTTTTCTGCTCCTAGAAGCTAAATAGTGTTATCCTATGTGTCTGTGCACACTACTTTAGGCTATTAGGATTTTATGAGCTTCAGCGTCTAGGAGCAGAATTTTTTATTTTTTTTTACAGTTTTTTGGAGCGTTTTTCCAGCAGAAACGCTCCTAAATGCTCCTAAACGCTCCTAAAAACGCTGCTAAAACGCTACTACAAAAAGCTATTACCAGCGTTTTTTTATCCAACATTTTTCCAGTGTTTTCTTAGCTTAACCACTTGCCGACCAGCTCACGCCGATATACGTCAGCAGAATGGCTCTCCTGCGCAAACTGACATACCTGTACTTCGGTCTGCAAAAGCAGGATAGCGGGCACGCGCGTGCAACAGAAGCGTGCCTGTGGGTCTCGCAGACTAGATGTCTGTCGGCGGCCCATGATCGCGGTAAGGAGAGGCAGAACGGGGAACTGCCTATGTAAACAAGGCAGTTCCCCGTTCTGCCCAGTGACCTGTCAGAGATCTTCTTTTCCCAGTGATCGGGAACAGTGATCTTTGTCATGTTTCAGTAAGCCCCCCCCCCCCACAGTTAACCCCTTGATCGCCCCCTATTGTTAACCCCTTCCCTGCCAGTGACATTTATACATTGATCAGTGCATTTTTTTTAGCACTGATCACTGTAATAATGTCACTGGTCCCCAAAAAGTGTAATTTGGGGTCAGATTTGTCTGCCGCAATGTCGCAGTTCTGCTAAAAAAAGTCCCTCAATCTATCCCGTAGTTTGTAGACGCTATAACTTTTGCGCAAACCAATCAATATACGCCTATTGCGATTTATTTTACCAAAAATATGTAGAAGAATACATATCGGCCTAAACTGATGAATAAATTTGTTTTTTTTATATATTTTTTGGGGATATTTATTATAGCATGACCCCGCAATTGTCAGTTAAATTGACGGAGTCCTGTATTGCAAAAAATACTCAGGTCATTAACCACTTGCTTACTGGGCACTTAAACCCCCTTCGTACCCAGACCAATTTTCAGCTTTCAGCGCTGACGCACTTTGAATGACAATTGCGCGGTCATACAACGCTGTACACAAATGATATTTTTATCATTTTTTACCCACAAATAGAGCTTTCTTTTGGTGGTATTTGATCACCTCTGCGGTTTTTATTTTTTTGCGCTATAAACAAAAAAACGACAGAAAATTTTGAAAAAAAACACAATATTTTTTTTACTTTTTGCTATAATAATATCCCAATTTTAAAAAAATAAATAAATATTTTTTTTTCTCAGTTTAGGCCGATACGTATTCTTCTATATATTTTTGGTAAAAAAATTTGCAATAAGCGTATAGTGATTGGTTTGCGCAAAAGTTATAGTGCCTACAAAATAGCGGATAGATTTATGACATTTTTATTATATATATATTTTTTTACTAGTAATGGCGGTTATCTGTGATTTTTGTCAGGACTGCGATATTGCGGCAGACATATCAGACACTTTTGACACTATTTTGGGACCATTCACATTTATACAGCGAACAGTGCTATAAATATGCACTGATTACTATATAAATGTGACTGGCAGGGAAGGGGTTAACACTAGTGGGCGATCAAGGGGTTAAATATGTTCCCTGTGAGTGATTCTTACTGTGTGGGGGGAGGGGACTGACTGGGGGAGGTGACCGATCTGTGTCCCTATGTACAAGGGACACAGCATCAGTCTCCTCTATCCCTGACAGGACGTGGATCTCTGTGTTTACACACAGAGATCCACGTCCTGCCTCTGTAACAGCCGATCGCGTGTACCTGGCGGACATCGCGGCCGCCAGGCACGCGCATCGGTAACACGTGACACTGCGGGCACAGCAGCTCGGCGGCGCGCAGGGGGAGTGAACACTTGAGAGCCGCGCTGCAGACGTCTTTCGTCTATACAGTAGGTGCCGCCGACATTGTATATTCATTGCGATCCTATCACGGAGATTCTCGGCAACAGGGGTGCCGACATCTCGCGAGGAGACGCGGCACTGTATTGAACGGGATCCGAAGTGGATTCCCGCCAATACCAGGCACTGTGTTTGGTATGAATCCTGAGTGGGAACTCCACGCCAATTTTTAAATAAAAAAACGGCATGGGTTCCCCCTCCAGGAGCATACCAGGCCCTTCGGTCTGGTATGGATTTGAAGGGGACTCCCCTAAGCCGAAGAATCGGCGTGGGGGTCCCCCTCAAAATCCAAACCAGACCCTTATCCGAGCACGCAACCTGGCAGGGGAAGAGGGGGAGACGAGAGAGCGCCCCCCTCCCTCCTGAACCGTACCAGGCCGCATGCCCTCAACATGGGGGGGTTTCGTGCTCTGGGGCAGGGGGGCGACCTGCGGCCCCCCCACCCCAAAGCACCCTGTCCCCATGTTGATGGGGACAAGGGCCTCTTCCCGACAAGCCTGGCCGTTGGTTGTCGGGGTCTGCGAGGGGGGGGCTGATCGGAATCCGGGAGCCCCCCTTTAATAAGGGGGCCCCCAGATGCCGGCCCACCACCCTATGTGAATGAGTATGGGGTACATGCGGCCTGGTTTGGTTCAGGAGGGAGGGGGGCCGCTCTCTCGCCCCCCCCCTCTTCCCCTGCGGCCTGCCTGGTTGCGTGCTCGGATAAGGGTCTGGTTTGGATTTTGAGGGGGACCCCCACGCCGATTTTTCGGCTTAGGGGAGTCCTCTTCAAATCCATACCAGACTGAAGGGCCTGGTATGCTCCTGGAGGGGGAACCCATGCCGTTTTTTTATTAAAAAATTGGCGTGGAGTTCAATACCAAACACAGTGCCTGGTATTGGCGGGAATCCACGTCGGATCTCCATCTACCGGCAATGCGTGTCGCTCATTGTGAAAGGAAAAACAACATTTTTCCTTTCCCGATGACGAGACAGCTCGGCGCTGGCTCTCGCGACGGGGCTCATAGGGTGTCAATCTCGCCGCTAGAAGAGGCGAGATTGACAAAATATCGGTGGCACCTACTGTAGCGTGGGTCTCAAGTGGTTAAGAGGGTAAAACCTTCCAGGGGTGAAGTGGTTAAAATGTTTTTTTTTTTTTTTTTGAGCTTTTAGTGTTTTTGGAGCTTTTTTTTATCCCCCCTTTTACTGCAAAAATGGTAATAAAATTCTAACGCTCCTAAATGCTTCTAATCTCGATCCCGCAGCTCGGCTTGAACTCTGGAATGTAGAAATGACAGTTGGAAGCTGATTTGTTGGTTTAGGCATGTTGTTGATAGTGTTGCTTTATATAAAAAGCTCATTGTATCTTATTTAGTCCCTCAGGTTGGTTACAATCTATCCTGTTGATCGAATGTTTTCCCTTCTGTGTATAAACAATCTCTGGAAGCCGTCTCCTCGTTTATCTCCTCACTTCTATATTACAGCTAGATTTTAGCAAATGACGGTTTAATGTATTTTTAATTTCATCTGTTACTATTCATATAATCAGTTGTGATTATTTAATGTACGGCTGAACATGATTTCTATGTATTCTTCTAAACAGAAATGGATCTTTTTCTGATTACCAGACAGAATGACTTCATTGAAAGAAGTCGTTTATCATTTCTAATTAATGTAAGTTTGATTTTAATTTAGACTCACAAACATTTACAAATATGTCCAACTCCTTTATAAAACACCAGCCTGACACTTCTTCAGTGATAATTCATAGTTACATTTGGCTCAGCTCACTCAATGATAACGGTTTATGTGCGCCATTGTTAAAGAGGAAAAAAACCCTCACTATAAAAAAAACAAAAAAAACACCCTGCAAGAGAAAGGCATAATGAGCTAGTATGCATAGCATACTAGCTCATTATGAATAACTTACTTGAGATCGAAGCCCCCGCAGCGACCCTCGTTCTCCCCTGTCGCCGCCATGATACCCGGAATGACTTCCGGGTATCGCTGCTCCGGCGCTGTGACTGGCCGAAGCAGCAATGACGTCACTCCGCGCGGGAGTCGACAGTGACGGCATGATAGTCCTTCACTAACGGCTAGACATGTGCACTGCTGAAAAATTTCCGAAAAAAGCAAAAAAAAAAAAAAACGAATTTCCGATTTTCGGAAATTCTAAAAATTCGGAATTAAAAAATTCAACTTTCCAAATTTCCCATTTTCAAATTTTAGATTTTCGAATTTTGCAATTTCGAATTGTCGAATCTCGAATTTTCGAATTTTCGAAATTCCAAAATTCAGAATTTCGGAAATTCGAAAAATCGAAAATCCGAATTTCCGAAAATCGGAAATTAGAAATTTCGGAAATCCGAAAATTCGTAAATTGAAAAATTTGTAAATCCGAAAATTCGTAAATTGAAAAATTCGTAAATTCGAAAATTCGGAAATTTCAAAATTCGGAAATTTCGTAATTAACGAATTTCTCTAAATTCGTGAAAAACGAATTATAAACTAAACGAATTGCACATGTCTACTAGCGGCACGCTCAGTGCGCCTGCCCCGTGTATCTCCTTAACCGTGTAGGTTAAGGAGATGTTTCTTGCCCCTACAGGTGAGCCTTAATCTAGGCTTACCTGTAGGTCTAAGTGGTCTGTAAGGGTTTACAACCACTTTAACTGTCAGCAGTAAGAGGTGAAAAAGCATAGGTGTGCGCAGCCTATTGCATTAGGGTGTGCACCCCAAAGCCCAAACACACTACCAATCACTCACAATGTTCATTCAGAAAGGGAAGGGGCCGGTAAATGACATATTTACTGGCCCCTTCCCCACTCCTAAAACATTCCAGCAGCAACAGCCGATAGGAGAGGTGGGAAGCTTGCAGCGATGCGATGGGAAAGATGGGAGCCAGGGCAGTAGGGGGAATCTGTGCTGCTCAGGGTGATTAGGGTGTACCTGGGCACACCTGGCACACCCTGTGCACACACCTATGTGAAAAAGAGATGACGATCGTTGTGTTAAATTACATTTGTTGTTTCTTAGTGAATTGAGTTCTTTGGACTTGTTACAATGAGGCTGATTCACTAAAAGAGTTGAAAATCCTTTATATGCAACAGCTGGGCGCCAAGTGATTCATGATTTTTTTTTTATCTACACATAATTGGATAATTTAAGTTAATCTTAAGGCCCCATACACACTATTAGATTTTCTGCAGATTTTTGTCTTCAGATTTACCAAAACCATGTAGTGCAAGGGCCTGCCTGATCGCATACAACTCTTAACCGCTTGCCGACCATCGCACATCGATATACGTCAACAGAATGGCATGGACAGGCAGAAGGACGTATATATACGTCCCCTTTAAGAAGCGGCATTGTGGACGCGCGCCGCAAGCTCCATGACTCCGACCGCGGGTCCCGCGGACTCGATGTTTGCGGGGATACCCACGATCGTCTCACTGAGAGGACGAACGGGGAAATGCTGATGTAAACAAGCATTTCCCCAGTGTTCCTAGTGACAGGACACTGATCACAGCTCCCTGTAATTGGGAGCGGTGATCAGTGTCGTGTCACACACAGCCCATCCCCCTACAGTTAGAACACCTCCCTAGGGCACACTTAATCCTTCCTCATCCCCTAGTGGTTAACCCCTTCACTGCCAGTGTCATTTCCACAGTAATCAGTGCATTTTTATAGCACTGATGGCTGTAAAAATGACAATGGTCCCAAAATGGTGTCAAAAGTGTCCGATGTGTCTGCCACAAAGTCGCAGTCACAATAAAAATTGCTGATCGCCGCCATTACTAGTAAAACATTTTTTTAAAAAAGCCATAAAACTATCCCCTATTTTGTAGATGCTATAACTTTTGCGCAAACCAATCAATAAACACTTTTTGCGATTTTTTTTTACCAAAAATATGTAGAAGAATACGCATCGGCCTAAACTGAGGAAAAAATTTGCTTTTTTATAGATTTTTTGGGGATATTTATTATAGAAAAACGTAAAAAATATTGAATTTTTTTCAAAATTGTCGCTCTATTTTTGTTTATAGCGCAAAAAATAAAAACCGCAGAGGTGATCAAATACCACCAAAAGAATCTCTATTTGTGGAAAAAAAAGGACGCCAATTTTGTTTGAGAGCCACGTCGCATGACTGCGCAATTGTCAGTTAAAGCGACGCAGCGCCGAATATTATATGGTTTTGGTAAATCTGAAGACAAAAATCTGCAGAAAATCTAATAGTGTGTATGGGGGCTTAATGTATTGAGTAATTATTCCCAACTTCTTTAGGGCTCATTTAAGCCACTGAGAGGAATAGTGCCCCATCATTGGTGTAAGTAGGAGGAATAGTGCCTCATCATTGGTATCAGTGGGAGCAATAGTGCCTCATCATTGGTGTCAGTGAAAGGAATAGTGCCCCATCATTGGTGTCAATGGGAGTAATAGTGCCCCATCATTGGTGTCAATAGGGGGAATAGTGTCTCATCATTGGTGTCAGTGGGAGGAATAGTGCCCCATTATTGATGCCAGTAGGTGGAATAGTGCCCCATCATTAGTGTCAGTAGGAGGAATAGTGGCCCATCATTGGTGTCAATGGGAGTAATAGTGTCCCATCATTGGTGTCAATAGGGGGAATAGTGCCCCATCATTGGTGTCAGTGGGAGCAGTAGTGTCTCATCATTGGTGTCAGTGGGAGGAATAGTGCCCCACAATTGGTGCCAGTAGGTGGAATAGTGCCCCATCATTGGTGTCAGCGGGAGGAATAGTGCCCCATCACTTGTGTCAGTGGGAGCGGAGGAATAGTGCCCCGTCATTAGTGTCAGTAGGAGGAATAGTGGCCCATCATTGGTGTCAGTGGGAAGAATAGTGACCCATTGTTAATGTCAGTGAAAGGAATAGTGCCCCATCATTGGTGTAAAAGAGAGTAATAGTGCCCCATCATTGGTGTCAATGGGAGTAATAGTGCCCCATCATTGGTGTCAATAGGGGGAATAGTGCCCCATCATTGTGTCAGTGAGAGAAATAGTGCCCCATAATTGGTATCAGTGGGAGGAAAAGTGCCCCATCATTGGTGTCAGTGAGAGGAATAGTGCCCCATAATTGGTATCAATGGGAGGAATAGTGCCCCATCATTGGTGTCAATGGGAAAAATAGTGTCCCATCATTGGTGTCAGGAAGGGCCGGTTCACACTGCTGTGTGGTGCAAAATCACATGCGATGCCCATGCGATGCGATTTCAGACATACGGATAGTATGGCTGAAATCGCATCGCATTCGGACTAAACTCGCACAGGACCCTTTTTTTGGTCCGCACCAGAATCGGATCGCATGGGTGTCCACACCCAATGCGATCCGATTATTTTCCGAACTGACAGTTTTTTGTAAGTATGTCAGGAGGATACGTCATTTTGAATAGGCTATCTTTACACAATGGTGATTGGCACATGACATAACACAGCTTAATGCATGTGCTTTATTACACTGCAAGGAAATAAATGGGCCTTAGTAAATGTGACTCTTAAAACTGATGAACTATTTCCTTTCTTTGTCTAAATAGACTGCGGGAGCTCATTCTGTAATTATTTATCCTTTTTTATTCATTCCCGCAATATTTAAACAAATAAGAGTTTAATCTCTTTTATTCAGACAGTTTAATGAATCTAGTTGAATATTTTTAGACATGATTAATATATCGTTTTAAGTGCAAGTAAAATGAATTATTTTATATTTTCTTGGGATACAAGCTGGGAGAAAAGTTCATCACTTGAAGTACGTTCACATGGACCTTTTGGCACATTTATTTTTGAATAAATAATAAAAAAAAATCTATCTACCATCCAGCAATGGGGTTGATTTACTGAAAAAAATAAAAATAAAATACTGTCCAGATTACAGTGCACTGACAGTGGGGGGCGCTGGCTGCACAGTTTAGCAAGTTCATTCTCATTTGTAAATCTCAGCATTGGGTCCCACCAAAAAACACTGGGCACTCTATGACGTATCACACTTATACCACTGATGCTAGCCTATATGATCATTAGTATATATATACCGTATATACTCAAGTATAAGCTGAGGCACCTAATTTTACCACAAAAAACTGGGAAAACATATTGACTCGAGTATAAGCCTAGGGTGTCCATCTGCATGCCTCACTGTGCCTCACTGTGCCTCACTGTGTCCATGTGCATGCTTCACTGTGCCCATGCCTCACTGTGTCCATGCCTCACTGTGTCCATGCCTCACTGTGTCCATGCCTCACTGTGTCCATGCCTCACTGTGTCCATGACTAGACTGACGTTTAACATGGGAGTCTATGGAAGGGGTGCTCGGCTTTGAAAAATCGGTGCTTCCCGGCTGTAGGTCCCCTAGACAACAAACTTTGCACACTTATAGAGGAGAAATGGGGCTACATGTGTGCCAAGTTTGGGGTCCAGGGGACCTACGGTCGGCCTGTACGGGTCCCCAAAATACAGGAGATCAGGCGCAAAAAGGTGACTCGAGTATAAGCCGAGAGGGGCATTTTCAGCACAAAAGAATGTGCTAAAAAACTCGGCTTATACTCGAGTATATACGGTACTTTTTTTTTTTTTTAAGAAACCTGTGCTGTGCAGTGTTAATTTAGTCGACTTAAATGACTAAAACATTTTAGTCGACTAAATGAATACTATTTTAGTCAACTAAAATATGACTAAAACTTAAAAAAATTGAGATGACTAAAATATGACTAAAACTAAAATAGAACTTTAGTCAAAAGACTAAGACTAAAACTAAAGTGAGCTTTGACTTCAAAATGACCACTGGTCTGTAGTGCATGTTCATACCTCAATACCATAAATAATAACATATTCGATTTTTCACTCCAGCAGTATATAAAGAGTTTGGAAATTGTAGAGAAATGTTATCTAATGCATTACAATTTAATTACACTCATTTGATTTTAGACGACTAAAATTAGTTTTAGGCGTCTAAAATATACTGGATATTTTAGTAGACTAAAAATGTCCTACGTTTTAGTCGACTAAAATTTCCAGTATATTTTAAATGCCTAAAACTCATTTTAGTCGTCTAAAATCGAATGAGTGCAATTAAATTGTATTGGAGATTAAGTCGACTAAATACGACTAAAACTAAAAACAATTGCAGAAGACTAAAATGGGACTAAAACTAAAATGACGTTTTAGTCCTAAAACTACGATGAAAACTAAATCGAAATTTGCTGCCAAAATGAACACTGGTGCTTTGACCTTGGAGGAAAAAACAACCGAAAGCCCAAGTCCAGGAGTTGTAAAATACATTTTTTAAAATTGCTCTTGTACGTCTGTCATTTGCAGTAAATCTTTCAGCCACTAGATGTCCTCAGTCTTCTGGGTAAAGCGACACCCGGAGGAAGACTGAGGACATCCTGTGAGTGCAGGGTGTCATCAATGGCCCGTCCCCCGAGAGGTCTTCACCAGTGTGACCTGCAATCATAATGTAATGGTGCAGAGAGTGGCTCTGACATCATCTGATACCCACTAAGATTGAGTTACTAAAACTGGAGAGTGCAAACTTTGCTGCAGCTGTGCATGGTAGCCAATCAACTTCTATTGAGTTCAATTAAGCTTTGCAAAAAAAAAAAAAAAATGTGAGCATAGGACATCAAGCACCTGCCATCTGGGGCTTAACATCACACTGGCCTTATTGGTGATAGATGCATAGAACACATCATTATGTGGTGACTTTATCTGCAGTATAGAGGACCCACCACCTGGTGCCAGACGTGACCAGACAGAAAAAGGTGAATTCCAAAAACATTCCAATAAAAAGATGTAGGAAGTCTAAATTCTCCACTGTACAGTAGGTGGCACTCATCCGGTACTGCAGCTGGAGGGGAAGTCTAGGTAAACTTTGTTTCTCTGTTCTTCCCTCAGTTCCCTGGAGTAGCATTCTGGTTGGTTACGTTGCATCCAGATGACCCTAAAGGCCATCTTGGGTCACGCAATTTTTTTTACCCTAAGGGTAAAACAAATGTTAATGCCTAATGCCGCGTACACACGGTCAGAAAATCCACCAGCAAAAGCCCGATGTGAGCTTTTGGTCGGAAATTTCGACCATGTGTAGGCTCCATCGGACTTTTGCTGTCGGAATTTCCGCCAGCAAAAGATCCGATCGTCTGTAGCATTTCCGACGCGCAAAATTCCGACGCATGCTCGGAAACAATTAGACGCATGCTCGGAAGCATTGAACTTAATTTTCTCGGCTCGTCGTAGTGTTGTACGTCACCACGTTCTTGATGGTCGAAAGTTCAGAGAACTTTTGTGTGACCGTGTGTATGCAAGCCAAGCTTGAGCGGAATGGTTTGGTTTTTCTGACGGAAAATCCGATCGTGTGTACGCGGCATAAGCCCAATTTTGCAACTTTGACATGTGTTAGTAAAACCGTACATATCATCACAACTACTCTGTTAATCCAGGTGGATTATACTGCGGGTTTTTTTCAGGAAAAATTGGGCTTTCATTTGTTGGTCAACGGTTATTAACCACTTGTCCCCCGCCCACTGTCAATTGACGGCGGGCGGAGGATACTCTCGTTCTGGGAGGACGTCATATGATGTCCTCCCTTTAAAACGAGCTAGGAGGCGCGCGCCCGCCGCGTTCACAAGGACCCGATGCACGTCCCCGGTGGCCGCGATTGTCCGGGAAACGAGCAGGAAAGTGGGTCTCTGTGTGTAAACACAGAGATCCACGTCCTATGAGGGAGAGGGGACCGATGGTGTGTCCCTTGTACATAGGGACAACCATCGGTCACCTCCCCCAGTCAGTCCCCTCCCCCCACAGTAAGAACACATTGAGGGAACATATTTAACCCCTTCCCGCCCCCTAGTGGTTAACCCCTTCCCTGCCAATCACATTTATACAGTAATCAATGCATTTTTATAGCAGGGATCGCTGTATAAACGTGAATGGTCCCAAAAATGTGTCAAAAGTGTCCGATGTGTCCGCCGCAATATCGCAGTCACAATAAAAAATCGCAGATCGCCGCCATTACTAATAAAAAAATAAAAATGCTATAAATCTATCCCCTATTTTGTACACGCTATAACTTTTGCGCAAACCAATCAATACGCGCTTATTGCGATTTTTTTTTTTTTTACCAAAAATATGTAGAAGAATACGTATTGGCCTAAACTGAGGAAAATTTTATTTAAAAAAAAAAAAATGGGTATTTATTATAGCAAAAAGTAAAAAATAGTGTTTTTTTTCCAAACTGGACGCTCTTCTTTTGTTTATAGCGCAAAAAATAAAAACCGCAGAGGTGATCAAATACCACCAAAAGAAAGCTCTATTTGTGGGGAAAGAAAGGACACAAATTTCGTTTGGGAGCCACGTCGCACGACCGCGCAATTGTCATTCAAAGTGTGACAGCGCTGAAAGCTGAAAAATGGCTTGGGCAGGAAGGGGTTTTCGTGCACAGTAGAGAAGTGGTTAATATCTCCAGATTAGCCAATGGCTCCTGCTGCTGTGTGAGCCAATGAGAGGAGAGAAACCCGAGATAGCTGCTGGTTTCATGCACATCGCTGAATCGAGATGGGGCTCAGGTAAGTATAAGGGGGGGGGGGGGCTGAACCCAGAAGGCTTTTTACCTTAATGCATAGAATGCATTAAAGCAGAACATCGCCAAAAAGGGAAAGTTCTGCTCTTCCTCCCCCCCCCCCCTCTAAATTTGCTACTTTTTGGGGGGAGAAGCAGGTACCTGATTTTGACGCTCCCTTGCTTCCGGTCTGAGGGGAAGTTCGCCCCCCCTTCTACCGCAGCCTTTTTAGACACATCAGAGGTCACAGAAGACTGCGGGACCAATCACAAAATGCAGTGTGCCTTGCGCATGCGCAGTTGGAAGCTGTCTGTGAAGCTGCAAGGCTTCACTGCCGGTTTCCCTTAGTAAAGATGCCGGCGCCTGCACCTAAGGCAGATTGTATAATCGGCTTGGGTAAGGACAGTGCTGGACCCAGGGACAGGTAAGTGTCCTTATATTAAAATATTAAAAGTCAGCAGCTACAGTACTGTATGTGTAGCTGCTGACTTTTAATTTTTTTTTTTTTGGGGGGGGGGGAGACTGGAGCTCCTCTTTAACCACTTGCCGACCTGCCACTGTCATTATATTGCAGCAGGTCGGCACGATCCCGCGAACCGTCGTAGCTGTACGTCGGTCCCTTTAAGCGGGATAGCAGGCACGTGCTTGCGCCCGCTGCACTGCGGGGGAGTCGGCCACGCGCGAACCAGGGGCGGATCCAGGGGGGGGGGGGCAACAGGGCAATTGCCCCCCCCCCGAGACCATCTGTCACACTCGCTTGCTTTGTTTGTTTTTTTTGCGCCTGATCTCCCGAACTTTGGGGACCCGGTACCGGTTTTCTGGACCTCAAACTTGGCACATATGTAGCCCCTTGTCTCCTCTACAAGTGTGCAAAGTTTGGTGTCTGGGAGACCTACAGCCGGGGAGCACTGATTTTTTAAAACCGGGCACCCCTTCCATAGACTCCAATGTTAAACGGTCATTTCTTCAGTGAATTTGCGGACCCGTTACCGGCCGCTCCCATGTTAAACATCAGTCTAGTCATGGGCACAGTGAAGCATGGGCACAGTGAGGCACGCAGATGGACACCCTAGGCTTATACTTGAGTCAATAAGTTTTCCCAGTTTTTTGGGGTAAAATTAGGTGCCTCAGCTTATATTCGGGTCGGCTTATACTCTAGTATATACAGTACTTGTTCTGCGGCTGCCGCTGCCTCTCTGCGTCTCTCTCTCAGTTTCTCACATCAGCCGATCAGCGGCGCTGAGAGAGAGACTCGTCTAATGTAGTTACGCGGCGCACTGACACAATACCAGGAGCGGAGGAGGAGGTGGGTGGAGCCTCTTCCCTGCACTCGCTGCTAACGCCTGGGCCGCTTGGCGTCTAGCAAAGAGTGACGTCAGTGAGTCATGTTGGGCCGCTCTGTGGGCAGGTGCGATAGCGTGCGGCTCCACAGACGGGTAAGAAAGCGGGCGGCTCCGCTTGCGGAGCGGTTTGTTGTCGGGGGGCAGCGCGGTTCGTGGGCAGACGGTGCTGCTCAGTGTGTTGGCAGCGCAGGTGAGAGTGAGAGAGCAGGCTCAGTGTGGCAGCTGGCCAATCAGCTAGCCGGGAGCGGGGGAGCAGAGAGATGAGATCATCTCTCACCGCCCGTGCCTGCCCTGCATTCCTGCAGTGACTTCTGCCCTCACTGTGCAGGCAGCAGAGAGATTACATTATCTCTCTGCTGCCTGACTCTGGGAGTCTGGGACACAGCAAGAGACAACCAAAACTACACCTTAGCAGGCAAGTTAGTGACAATCCGCAAGGTGTGGCAGGCGACGTGGCAAGTGACAATCCGCAAATTGTGTCAGGTGACGTGGCAAATGACAATCTGCATCTGGTGGCAGGCAAGTGACAATCAGCAAGGTGTGTCAGGTGACGTGGCAAGTGACAATCCGCAAGGTGTGGCAGGTGATGTGGCAAGTGACAATCCGCAACGTGTGGCAAGTGACATGCTCAGGGCTCCCACTAATTGCAGGCGACGGTGGCAAGTGACACACTCGGGGCTCCCACTGATTCTGCATTGAACTATTTAATTTCATATTACAATGTAATAATAGAAATAATGCGCTTCAATCATCCTGACACCATAACAAAAATGGTGCCGGGATGATTGAAGCGCCGACACCAGCCATTTCCCCGATAAATTTCTCACAAAAAAAACATATTTTTTGGCAGTGCCCCTCCCGAGAAAAGACTCTGGATCCGCCCCTGGCGCGAACGTGGGAACGAGAGGCAGAACAGGGACGTGTGTGTGTGTGTAAACACATCCCTATTAGTGATGAGCCGAACACCCCCGGGTTCGGTTCGCACCAGAACCCGCGAACGGACCGAAAGTTCGAACGAACATTAGAACCCTATTAAATACAATGGATGCGAACGTTCTAATTCTAAAGTGCTAATTATAACAACTATTATGCATGTTATTGTCATAAAAAGGGTTTGGGAACCCGGGTTCTGCACCAGGGGACATGTATCAATGCAAAAAGAAGTTTTAAAAACGGTCGTTTTTCGGGAGCAGTCATTTTAATGATGCATAAAGTGAAAAAAAAAAAGTCAAATATTCCTTTAAATATCGTACCTGGGGGGTGTCTAAAGTATGCCTGTGAAGTGCCACGTGTTTCCCGTGTTTAGAACTGTCCCTGCACAAAATGACACTTCTAAAGGAAAAAAAAGCCATTTAAAACTGCTTGCGGCTTTAATGTAATGTCTGGTCCCGGTAATATGGATGAAATTCTTTAAGAAAAATGGCATATCTACCCCATCACCCCCCCCCCTACCCCAGCCCATTACCAGCCCCTTTGGGTCTTGTATGGATATTAAGGGGAACCCCGCACATAAAATAAAAAAGGCCCTATATACTCTGAACAGCCGTATACAGGCGGTGCATACAAGACAGGGACTGTAGGTTTGTTCTTATGTAGAATGTGTTTGTAATTTTGAACAGGTACATTGTTGAAGTGTAGCTCCAGCCCAAAAATCTATTTTTAAACTTTTTGGGAAACATAGGTAAGGGTTATCACCCCTGTAACATTTGTTTTGCTGTCTGTGCCCCTGTTCAGAACATTTCACCTCACTTTCCGTCCCAATGACAACTGTTTTTGAAATGTGGTGTTTTTCTTGAAACAAGGATTGCTGATAAAGCATCAGTACAGATGAGACCCCTTTCTCCCATATTTATTCTTACAGGAGAGAATTTTCCTTTCTAGGGGTAGATTTCCTCTCACTTCCTGTTGTCTTCTTTCGTTTGCAAGTAGGAGTCGTTTGTAAGTTGGATGTTTGAAAGTAGGGACCTGCCGTATATACTCTGCAGAAATAGGCCCCTTAGTTGTTGGTGTTGGCACAACA
This sequence comes from Rana muscosa, assembly GCA_029206835.1. Taxonomy (NCBI): domain Eukaryota; kingdom Metazoa; phylum Chordata; class Amphibia; order Anura; family Ranidae; genus Rana; species Rana muscosa. The sequence continues at coordinate 305,982,551 of CM055122.1, forward strand.
CTGTAAGCACTCAGTTACTCTTGGTTGGTGCTGGAACGCCCTGCTGTCAACTATTATATCAGGAATTTTAATTACATATAATTGTTGAACAGTGGTAGTAAAAATTGGGGCTTTGATGGTGGTGCTGGTGCCACAACACTGTAAGCCCTGACAGTTACTCTTGGTGGGTGCAGCAATGGGCCCTGCTGTGAATTATTAGATCAAGAATTGTAATTACATGCCCCTTTTGAACAGGGGCTGAAAAATTGGGCCTTTCGTGGTGGTGGTGGTGGTGGCGTTGCCACAAGACTGTAAGCCCTCAGAGTTACTCTTGGTGGGTGCAGCAATGGACCCTGCTGTGAATTATTAGATCAAGAATTGTAATTGCATGCCCCTGTTGAACAGGGGCTGAAAAATTGGGCCTTAGGCACTGGTGGCACAACACTACAACCCCTCACAGATACTGTACTTGGAGCACAGCAATGAGCCCTGTTGCAAAGTATTGCTTCAAAAATTGTAATGACACGCCCCTGTTAAACAGGGGCTGAAAAATTGGGCCTTAGGCACTGGTGCCACAACACTCCAACCCCTCACAGATACTGTACTTGGAGCACAGCAATGAGCCCTATGGCAAATTATTGCTAAAAAAATTGTAATTACACGCCCCTGTAAAACAGGGGCTGAAAAATTGGGCCTTAGCCACTGGTGGCGGCACCCATAAACAAAAATGATCTTCCAAGCTATCATCATCAATCGTATCATTGAGGACTCGGAGGAGGAGGATAGCCAGTCAACATAACAGCACAGGCACTCAGCATCAGCATCAGTCTTGAAGGGATGTGACATGTTAAAATCAATTAGTCTGTTATATCAGCATCAGGTGTGTGGTAGCTGGTGGTGATCCAAGACTGGTTCATCTTGATGAAAGTCAGTCGATCAACCGAGTCGGTGGACAGGCGCACCCTGTGATCCGTGACAAATCCTCCAGCAGCACTGAATGTGCGTTCCGAAAGAACGCTGGATGCAGGACAGGCCAGTAGCTCAATTGCATACTGTGCAAGCTCTGGCCAGTGATCCATCCTCAAGACCCAGTAAGCCAGAGGATTTTCGGTGGGAAAGGTGTCCAAGTCTGACCTTGCCCCTAGATATTCCTGCACCATGTTTATCAGACGCTGGCGATGGTTGCTGGAACCGATCATACTTTGGGGCTGCGGACTAAAGAATTGTCTGAACGCATCGGTCAGACGGCCACCTTCCCCACCGCTCCTTCTTTGACTGGCCGAAGCCTCAGCAACTCGTTGTCCAGGACCAGGAGTTTGTAACCTCCCAGTCTCTGGGAACGCGTTGCACAGACCTTTCTGCAAGGCCTCCCGGAGTTGTCTCATCCTCTGCTCCCTCTGCGACGGTAACATAAGGTTCGCAACCTTACCCTTGTACCGTGGATCAAGGAGAGTGGCCAGCCAGTAATGGTCCCTCTCCTTGATCCGAAGAATACGAGGATCCTTCCGCAGACTTTGCAGGATCAGGGAGGCCATGCAGCGTAGGTTTGCTGAGGCATTCGCTCCGGAGTCCTCTGGGTCACTAAGGACGACATGATCCGCAGCCACCTCCTCCCAGCCACGTACAAGTCCACTGGTTTCTTGGGACTGTAAATCATCCCTAAAAGACTGCTGCTGATGATGCTGAGTGCCAGCCTCCACCTCCATGCTGACACAATCCTCCTCCTCCTCCTCCTCCTCCTCCTCTTCCTGTGCGATGGGTGGGACAGAAGGAACACTGTCTGGGTAAAGGGGGCCTTGAGAGGCAAGGAAGTCCTCCTCTTCCTGCCTCTGTTCTGCCTCAAGTGCCCTGTCCATTATTCCACGCAGCGTGTGCTCCAACAGGTGGACAAGAGGTACAGTGTCACTGATGCATGCACTGTCACTGCTCACCATCCTCGTGGCCTCCTCAAATGGTGCCAGGACAGTGCATGCATCCCTGATCATGCCCCACTGGCGTGGAAAAAAAAAACCAAGCTCCCCTGACCCTGTCCTGGTGCCGTAGTCGCACAGGTACTCATTGATGGCCCTCTGCTGCGTGTGCATCCGCTGCAGCATGGCCAACGTTGAGTTCCACCTGGTGGGCATGTCACATATAAGGCGGTTCTTGGGCAGGTTCAACTCCTTTTGCAGCTCAGCCAGGCGAGCACTGGCATTATAAGATCTGCGGAAATGCACACAGACTTTCCTGGCCTGCCTCAGGACATCCTGTAAGCCCGGGTACCTGCCCAAGAACCGCTGCACCACCAGGTTAAGGACGTGAGCCACACAGGGCACATGGGTCAGTTGTCCCTGTCGGAGGGCGGAGAGGAGGTTGGTGCCATTGTCGCAAACCACCATTCCTGGCTTAAGCTGGCGTGGCGTCAACCAACTCTCGGCCTGGCCCTGCAGAGCAGACAGGACCTCTGCCCCAGTGTGGCTTCTGTCCCCCAAACACACCAGCGCAAGCACGGCATGGCATCTTTTTGCCTGCGTACTTGCGTAGCCCCGTGAACGGCTACGGAGCACCGCTGGTTCATAGGACAAACCACAGGAAGAGGCCATGGAGGAAGAAGAAGAGGAGGGGGTGGAGGAGAGAGGTGTGTCACAACCAGTAGTAGCATTTTGGAGGCGTGGCGGTGGGACAACCTCCAACACTACTGCACCTTGTCCTGCATCCTTCCCAGCTGCCAAAAGAGTGACCCAATGGGCCGTGAAAGAAAGGTAACGTCCCTGTCCATGCCTGCTGGACCATGAGTCAGCGGTAATATGCACCTTACCGCTGACCGCCCTGTCCAGCGAGGCCAAGACATTGCCTTCCACATGCCGGTAGAGAGCCGGAATAGCCTTCCGTGAGAAAAAGTGGCGTTTGGGAACCTGCCACTGAGGAACCGCACATTGCACAAACTCACGGAAGGGGGCCGAGTCTACCAACTGAAAAGGCAGCAGTTGAAGCGCTAGCAATTTAGCCAAGCTAGCATTCAACCGCTGGGCATGTGGATGGCTGGGAGTGAACTTCTTTCGACGGTCCAGCAGCTGGGGCAGGGAAATTTGCCTGCTAGAATCGGACGTCGGTGTACTGCTAGCAGAGTGGCCGCAAGTACTTGGCTGTGACACACCTAATTCTACACCTTCATTCCTCTCAGTGCATGTTTCAGAGAGGACTGAAGTTATAGTGGGGTTGGAGATCCCAGCTGATGCGGTGCAAGGAGAGGTCCGCTTTGTTCTTTGGTGTGGGTCTTTGAGGTAGGCTTGCCAACGAGCTGCATGGCAGGTCAACATATGTCTGGTCAGGCATGTGGTACCCAAGCGGCTGATGTTTTGGCCACGCGATATACGCTTGAGACATATGTTGCAAACAGCAGCTGTGCGATCTGATGCACTAGCCTCAAAAAAGGCCCACACCAAAGAACTTTTTGAATGACGGGCAGAGGCAGCGCCCTGCACAGGCGGAGCTCTGCGGTGTGATTCCGTCGGTGTACTGCCCTTACGCTGGCCACCAAAGGGCATCCTGCCTCGTTGGAGATGTGCCTCCTCCTCATCCTCCTCCTCCTCCTCTCTCCTATTAGGCACCCACGTGGAGTCAGTGACCTCATCATCCCCTTCCTTCTCATCACTGGAGCCAATCTGGCAGTATGCTGCAGCTGCTGGAACATGACTGCCAGATTGGTGTCCTTCTTGAGCATCCCCTCTGTCTGCTCTCACGCTACTGCCTTCCTCTAGCTGGGTTTCATCATCAGACCCTTCGAAACGCTGGGCATCCTCCTGGAGCATGTACCCAACACTGTGCTGAAACAGTTCGGGGGACTCCTCAGGAGGAGGACATGGTGGGTCTAGGGAAGGAGTGACTGATGATTTGTCTGACATTGATACCAGGGAAGACGACGCTTTGGCAGCTGCTTTTCCAGTACCCTGAGCCTGGGTGAGAGAGGATGAGGAGGAGGAGGAGGGCTTGGTCATCCACTCTACCAAGTCTTCGGCATGATGTGGCTCAACATGTCCAGCTGCCGAAAAGAAGGACAAGCGTGTCCCATGGCCATGTGCTGATGACAATGCACCGCGTCCACGACCAGCACTGTTGCCCCCAGACACAGAGCCTGCTTGCCCTCTTTTATTGCCTCCTGACTGTCTGCCTCTCCTTGTTTGCCTTCCAGACATTCTAATAGATGGCCTGCAGGGAGATGGGAAAAAAGCAATAAGGGCTACCTTCAGGTGTCCTTCTCTGTCCCTTGAAACAAGGACTTTCACAGTGAAAGAAACTGACACTCTCCCTACCTACAGTTTTCTGTCCCTAGAATAAATGTTTTTTTTTAAGCACAATATAGCACAAGGACAATTCACTCACTGTCCTTACAGGTCCCTGGAAACAAGGACTTGCAGAGTGAAAGAAAAAAAACACTCTCCCTACCTACAGTTTTCTGTCCCTAGAAAAAATGTTTTTTTTAATCACAATATAGCACAAGAACAATTCACTCACTGTCCTTACAGGTCCCTGGAAACAAGGACTTGCAGAGTGAAATAAACTGACACTCTCCCTACCTACAGTTTTCTGTCCCTAGAAAAAATGTTTTTTTTAATCACAATATAGCACAAGAACAATTCACTCACTGTCCTTACAGGTCCCTGGAAACAAGGACTTGCAGAGTGAAATAAACTGACACTCTCCCTACCTACAGTTTTCTGTCCCTAGAATAAATGTTTTTTTTAAGCACAATATAGCACAAGGACAATTCACTCACTGTCCTTCCAGGTCCCTGGAAACAAGGACTTGCAGAGTGAAAGAAAAAAAACACTCTCCCTACCTACAGTTTTCTGTCCCTAGAAAAAATGTTTTTTTTAATCACAATATAGCACAAGGACAATTCACTCACTGTCCTTACAGGTCCCTGGAAACAAGGACTTGCAGAGTGAAATAAACTGACACTCTCCCTACCTACAGTTTTCTGTCCCTAGAATAAATGTTTTTTTTAAGCACAATATAGCACAAGGACAATTCACTCACTGTCCTTACAGGTCCCTGGAAACAAGGACTTGCAGAGTGAAAAAAAAAAAACACTCTCCCTACCTACAGTTTTCTGTCCCTAGAAAAAATGTTTTTTTTAAGCACAATATAGCACAAGGACAATTCACTCACTGTCCTTACAGGTCCCTGGAATCAAGGACTTGCAGAGTGAAAGAAAAAAAACACTCTCCCTACCTACAGTTTTCTGTCCCTAGAAAAAATGTTTTTTTTAATCACAATATAGCACAAGGACAATTCACTCACTGTCCTTACAGGTCCCTGGAAACAAGGACTTGCAGAGTGAAATAAACTGACACTCTCCCTACCTACAGTTTTCTGTCCCTAGAATAAATGTTTTTTTTAAGCACAATATAGCACAAGGACAATTCACTCACTGTCCTTACAGGTCCCTGGAAACAAGGACTTGCAGAGTGAAAAAAAAAAAAAACACTCTCCCTACCTACAGTTTTCTGTCCCTAGAAAAAATGTTTTTTTTTTAAGCACAATATAGCACAAGGACAATTCACTCACTGTCCTTCCAGGTCCCTGGAAACAAGGACTTGCAGAGTGAAAGAAACTGACACTCTCCCTACCTACAGTTTTCTGTCCCTAGAATAAATGTTTTTTTAAGCACAATATAGCACAAGGACAATTCACTCACTGTCCTTCCAGGTCCCTGGAAACAAGGACTTGCAGAGTGAAAGAAACTGACACTGTCCCTACCTACAGTTTTCTGTCCCTAGAATAAATGTTTTTTTTTTAAGCACACTATAGCACAAGCACAAAACACACTGACACTCTCCCTACCTATCCTTCTCTTTCCCTAAACTAAAGGAATCCAGGTTAAGCAAGAAAGAAATAACAGTCACTGTCCCTGCCTATGCTGCTCTATCCCTGCTCCGGAACACACTACACTAGGCCGCCGTGCTGGCGGCCTTTTATAGTGTGGGGCGTGTACTAAACACCCTCAGCAATAATTGGCCACAGGCATCCTGCCTGTGGCCAATCATTGCTCTCCTCGCTGCCGGCGCTGTGATTGGCCAAGCATGCGGGGTCACAGTGCATGCTTGGCCAATCACAGCGCCTGGATGACACTGCGATGGCGTAGTGCATTGTGGGCCGTTCGCGTCACTCGAATTTGGCGCGAACGGCCCAAATCGTTCGATCTTCGTCGAACGATCGAACAGCCGATGTTCGAGTCGAACGTATGTTCGACTCGAACACGAAGCTCATCCCTAATCCCTATTCTGTGAGGAGAGGCAGATCATGAGTTCCTACAAGCTAAGAACCACGATCTGTCAATTCCTCCATTCACTTCTATCCCACATACAGTTAGAACACAACCCTTGATCGCCCCCTAGTGTTAACCCCTTCCCTGCCAGTGACATTTACACAGTAATCTGTGCATTTTATAGCACTGATCTGTCCGTCGCAATGTCGCAGTACCACTAAAAATCGCAGATCACTGCCATTACTAGTAAAAAAATTTTTTTTATAAAAATGCCATAAAAAGGCATAAATCTTTCCCATCGTTTGTAAACGCTATAAATTTTGCGCAAACCAATCAATATGCGCTTATTGATTTTTTTTTTTTTTTACCAAAAAATATGTAGAAGAATATATATTGACCTAAACTGATGAAGAAATTTGTTTTTTTTTAACAAAAACTTTTTGGGGATATTTAGTGTAGCAAAAAGTAAAAAAAAAATATTTTTTTTTAAAAATTGTCGCTCTTTTTTTGTTTAAAGCGCAAAAAATAAAAATCACAGAAGTTAACAAATAACACCAAAAGAAAGCTCTATTTGTGGGAAAAAAAGTACACACATTTTGTTTGGGTACAGCGTCGAACGACCGCGTGATTGTCAGTTAAAGCGACGGAGTGCCAAATTGTAAAAAGTGCTCTGGTCAGGAAGGGGGTAAAATCTTCCAGGCCTGATGTGGTTAAAGAAGCGCAAAGCTCCAAAAAATACCGGAATTTGTTACGTGTGGGACATCCCATTCAAATTAATGGCCCTATATGTGCAGCAGGAAAATGTGTAAAAAAAATTGCGACTCAAGGTGCGACCCTAGCCTCAGGTGTGAATGAGGCCATGTCATATGTTCAGGTCTTGCAGGGGAAACTTCAGGGAAAACACGTAAAAAACCCAGCCTCTGAGTTATGTAAGGCCAGTGCTGTTTATAAACAGCCGCCATATGGAACAAAAAGTGAACATGAGGTGCAATTCATCACATTCCCCAAACGAAATGAGCCAATTTACAAGGCAATGACCCTGTTTTTCAACCAGATCTCCAATCATTGGGGAAGGTGATGAATAGAGACAAACGTAAGCTCACCTGAGAGGCTGTAATGGATAATTAAGATTGGCCGACGTGTTATATACACAGAGCGAGAGCACTTGTACCCAGTAAGTATGTTCTGTACATACTGATTAATGGTGTCTGGTCATGTGACCGGAAGTGGTCGGTAAAGCTGCTAAAAGGTGCACGAGCTGCTCTGAGAGGTTGTGAAGATTTTGTAGAAAAGGAGCCCGTGCAAAGGCGTTCGCTGAGAAAAACGCCAATTTAAAACTGGCAAGGGCGGTGGGCGATGGGAGGGGTCATTCGTTAAGTTTAAAAGGCTAAATTCCCCGGGAACGTAGCCTTCACTTCAGCCAAGAGGACCTTTAGCTAAATACACATTTGATATATATAAATATACATATATATATTTATATTTACTGTATATATACACATATACTGTATATATGTAGCAATACCCATGAAGGGGCCGCTGGTTTAAATTTGGGCCTGCCGTTACCTTTCTGTTCGCCACACTCATCTTAGGGGTCCCACTTGAAGAGCTTTCATGAATGTCCACACCAACCCCTGGTTACTTTTTCTTCAAGAGTTTTATTAAACAGTTCCAACAGAGGGTTAGAGGGATGGGGGAGGTTCAGGTACCTTGCTTTGCGGATCAGGCACAATCTTAGATCCAGAGGACAAATCGGTTCCACACTGGATTTAGCAACCACCGGACATCAGCTGGGATCTCCAACCCCACTATACCTTCAGTCCTCTCTGAAACCTGCACTGAGAGGAATGAAGGTGTAGAATTAGGTGTGTCACAGCTAGTGATGAGCCGAACACCCCCGGGTTCGGTTCGCACCAGAACCCGCGAACGGACCGAAAGTTCGAACGAACATTAGAACCCTATTAAATACAATGGATGCGAACGTTCGAATTCTAAAGTGCTAATTATAACAACTATTATGCATGTTATTGTCATAAATAGGGTTTGGGAACCCGGGTTCTGCACCAGGGGACATGTATCAATGCAAAAAGAAGTTTTAAAAACTGTCGTTTTTCGGGAGCAGTCATTTTAATGATGCATAAAGTGAAAAAAAAAAGTCAAATATTCCTTTAAATATCGTACCTGGGGGGTGTCTAAAGTATGCCTGTGAAGTGCCACGTGTTTCCCGTGTTTAGAACTGTCCCTGCACAAAATGACACTTCTAAAGGAAAAAAAAGCCATTTAAAACTGCTTGCGGCTTTAATGTAATGTCTGGTCCCGGTAATATGGATGAAATTCTTTAAGAAAAATGGCATAGCTACCCCATGACCCCCCCCCCCCCTACCCCAGCCCATTACCAGCCCCTTTGGGTCTTGTATGGATATTAAGGGGAACCCCGCACATAAAATAAAAAAGGCCCTATATACTCTGAACAGCCGTATACAGGCGGTGCATACAAGACAGGGACTGTAGGTTTGTTCTTATGTAGAATCTGTTTGTAATTTTGAACAGGTACATTGTTGAAGTGTAGCTCCAGCCCAAAAATCTATTTTTAAACTTTTTGGGAAACATAGGTAAGGGTTATCACCCCTGTAACATTTGTTTTGCTGTCTGTGCCCCTGTTCAGAACATTTCACCTCACTTTCCGTCCCAATGACAACTGTTTTTGAAATGTGGTGTTTTTCTTGAAACAAGGATTGCTGATAAAGCATCAGTACAGATGAGACCCCTTTCTCCCATATTTATTCTTACAGGAGAGAATTTTCCTTTCTAGGGGTAGATTTCCTCTCACTTCCTGTTGTCTTCTTTCGTTTGCAAGTAGGAGTCGTTTGTAAGTTGGATGTTTGAAAGTAGGGACCTGCCGTATATACTCTGCAGAAATAGGCCCCTTAGTTGTTGGTGTTGGCACAACACTGTAAGCACTCAGTTACTCTTGGTTGGTGCTGGAACGCCCTGCTGTCAACTATTATATCAGGAATTTTAATTACATATAATTGTTGAACAGTGGTAGTAAAAATTGGGGCTTTGATGGTGGTGCTGGTGCCACAACACTGTAAGCCCTGACAGTTACTCTTGGTGGGTGCAGCAATGGGCCCTGCTGTGAATTATTAGATCAAGAATTGTAATTACATGCCCCTTTTGAACAGGGGCTGAAAAATTGGGCCTTTCGTGGTGGTGGTGGTGGTGGCGTTGCCACAAGACTGTAAGCCCTCAGAGTTACTCTTGGTGGGTGCAGCAATGGACCCTGCTGTGAATTATTAGATCAAGAATTGTAATTGCATGCCCCTGTTGAACAGGGGCTGAAAAATTGGGCCTTAGGCACTGGTGGCACAACACTACAACCCCTCACAGATACTGTACTTGGAGCACAGCAATGAGCCCTGTTGCAAAGTATTGCTTCAAAAATTGTAATGACACGCCCCTGTTAAACAGGGGCTGAAAAATTGGGCCTTAGGCACTGGTGCCACAACACTCCAACCCCTCACAGATACTGTACTTGGAGCACAGCAATGAGCCCTATGGCAAATTATTGCTAAAAAAATTGTAATTACACGCCCCTGTAAAACAGGGGCTGAAAAATTGGGCCTTAGCCACTGGTGGCGGCACCCATAAACAAAAATGATCTTCCAAGCTATCATCATCAATCGTATCATTGAGGACTCGGAGGAGGAGGATAGCCAGTCAACATAACAGCACAGGCACTTAGCATCAGCATCAGTCTTGAAGGGATGTGACATGTTAAAATCAATTAGTCTGTTATATCAGCATCAGGTGTGTGGTAGCTGGTGGTGATCCAAGACTGGTTCATCTTGATGAAAGTCAGTCGATCAACCGAGTCGGTGGACAGGCGCACCCTGTGATCCGTGACAAATCCTCCAGCAGCACTGAATGTGCGTTCCGAAAGAACGCTGGATGCAGGACAGGCCAGTAGCTCAATTGCATACTGTGCAAGCTCTGGCCAGTGATCCATCCTCAAGACCCAGTAAGCCAGAGGATTTTCGGTGGGGAAGGTGTCCAAGTCTGACCTTGCCCCTAGATATTCCTGCACCATGTTTATCAGACGCTGGCGATGGTTGCTGGAACCGATCATACTTTGGGGCTGCGGACTAAAGAATTGTCTGAACGCATCGGTCAGACGGCCACCTTCCCCACCGCTCCTTCTTTGACTGGCCGAAGCCTCAGCAACTCGTTGTCCAGGACCAGGAGTTTGTAACCTCCCAGTCTCTGGGAACGCGTTGCACAGACCTTTCTGCAAGGCCTCCCGGAGTTGTCTCATCCTCTGCTCCCTCTGCGACGGTAACATAAGGTCCGCAACCTTACCCTTGTACCGTGGATCAAGGAGAGTGGCCAGCCAGTAATGGTCCCTCTCCTTGATCCGAAGAATACGAGGATCCTTCCGCAGACTTTGCAGGATCAGGGAGGCCATGCAGCGTAGGTTTGCTGAGGCATTCGCTCCGGAGTCCTCTGGGTCACTAAGGACGACATGATCCGCAGCCACCTCCTCCCAGCCACGTACAAGTCCACTGGTTTCTTGGGACTGTAAATCATCCCTAAAAGACTGCTGCTGATGATGCTGAGTGCCAGCCTCCACCTCCATGCTGACACAATCCTCCTCCTCCTCCTCCTCCTCCTCCTCTTCCTGTGCGATGGGTGGGACAGAAGGAACACTGTCTGGGTAAAGGGGGCCTTGAGAGGCAAGGAAGTCCTCCTCTTCCTGCCTCTGTTCTGCCTCAAGTGCCCTGTCCATTATTCCACGCAGCGTGTGCTCCAACAGGTGGACAAGAGGTACAGTGTCACTGATGCATGCACTGTCACTGCTCACCATCCTCGTGGCCTCCTCAAATGGTGCCAGGACAGTGCATGCATCCCTGATCATGCCCCACTGGCGTGGAGAAAAAAAACCAAGCTCCCCTGACCCTGTCCTGGTGCCGTAGTCGCACAGGTACTCATTGATGGCCCTCTGCTGCGTGTGCAGCCGCTGCAGCATGGCCAACGTTGAGTTCCACCTGGTGGGCATGTCACATATAAGGCGGTTCTTGGGCAGGTTCAACTCCTTTTGCAGCTCAGCCAGGCGAGCACTGGCATTATAAGATCTGCGGAAATGCACACAGACTTTCCTGGCCTGCCTCAGGACATCCTGTAAGCCCGGGTACCTGCCCAAGAACCGCTGCACCACCAGGTTAAGGACGTGAGCCACACAGGGCACATGGGTCAGTTGTCCCTGTCGGAGGGCGGAGAGGAGGTTGGTGCCATTGTCGCAAACCACCATTCCTGGCTTAAGCTGGCGTGGCGTCAACCACCTCTCGGCCTGGCCCTGCAGAGCAGACAGGACCTCTGCCCCAGTGTGGCTTCTGTCCCCCAAACACACCAGCGCAAGCACAGCATGGCATCTTTTTGCCTGCGTACTTGCGTAGCCCCGTGAACGGCTACGGAGCACCGCTGGTTCATAGGACAAACCACAGGAAGAGGCCATGGAGGAAGAAGAAGAGGAGGGGGTGGAGGAGAGAGGTGTGTCACAACCAGTAGTAGCATTTTGGAGGCGTGGCGGTGGGACAACCTCCAACACTACTGCACCTTGTCCTGCATCCTTCCCAGCTGCCAAAAGAGTGACCCAATGGGCCGTGAAAGAAAGGTAACGTCCCTGTCCATGCCTGCTGGACCATGAGTCAGCGGTAATATGCACCTTACCGCTGACCGCCCTGTCCAGCGAGGCCAAGACATTGCCTTCCACATGCCGGTAGAGAGCCGGAATAGCCTTCCGTGAGAAAAAGTGGCGTTTGGGAACCTGCCACTGAGGAACCGCACATTGCACAAACTCACGGAAGGGGGCCGAGTCTACCAACTGAAAAGGCAGCAGTTGAAGCGCTAGCAATTTAGCCAAGCTAGCATTCAACCGCTGGGCATGTGGATGGCTGGGAGTGAACTTCTTTCGACGGTCCAGCAGCTGGGGCAGGGAAATTTGCCTGCTAGAATCGGACGTCGGTGTTCTGCTAGCAGAGTGGCCGCAAGTACTTGGCTGTGACACACCTAATTCTACACCTTCATTCCTCTCAGTGCATGTTTCAGAGAGGACTGAAGTTATAGTGGGGTTGGAGATCCCAGCTGATGCGGTGCAAGGAGAGGTCCGCTTTGTTCTTTGGTGTGGGTCTTTGAGGTAGGCTTGCCAACGAGCTGCATGGCAGGTCAACATATGTCTGGTCAGGCATGTGGTACCCAAGCGGCTGATGTTTTGGCCACGCGATATACGCTTGAGACATATGTTGCAAACAGCAGCTGTGCGATCTGATGCACTAGCCTCAAAAAAGGCCCACACCAAAGAACTTTTTGAATGACGGGCAGAGGCAGCGCCCTGCACAGGCGGAGCTCTGCGGTGTGATTCCGTCGGTGTACTGCCCTTACGCTGGCCACCAAAGGGCATCCTGCCTCGTTGGAGATGTGCCTCCTCCTCATCCTCCTCCACCTCCTCTCTCCTATTAGGCACCCACGTGGAGTCAGTGACCTCATCATCACCTCCCTCCTCATCACTGGAGCCAATCTGGCAGTATGCTGCAGCTGCTGGAACATGACTGCCAGATTGGTGTCCTTCTTGAGCATCCCCTCTGTCTGCTCTCACGCTACTGCCTTCCTCTAGCTGGGTTTCATCATCAGACCCTTCGAAACGCTGGGCATCCTCCTGGAGCATGTACCCAACACTGTGCTCAAACAGTTCGGGGGACTCCTCAGGAGGAGGACATGGTGGGTCTAGGGAAGGAGTGACTGATGATGAGTCTGACATTGATACCAGGGAAGAGGACGCTTTGGCAGCTGCTTTTCCAGTACCCTGAGCCTGGGTGAGAGAGGATGAGGAGGAGGAGGAGGGCTTGGTCATCCACTCTACCAAGTCTTCGGCATGATGTGGCTCAACATGTCCAGCTGCCGAAAAGAAGGACAAGCGTGTCCCATGGCCATGTGCTGATGACAATGCACCGCGTCCACGACCAGCACTGTTGCCCCCAGACACAGAGCCTGCTTGCCCTCTTTTATTGCCTCCTGACTGTCTGCCTCTCCTTGTTTGCCTTCCAGACATTCTAATAGATGGCCTGCAGGGAGATGGGAAAAAAGCAATAAGGGCTACCTTCAGGTGTCCTTCTCTGTCCCTTGAAACAAGGACTTTGACAGTGAAAGAAACTGACACACTCTCCCTACCTACAGTTTTCTGTCCCTAGAAAAAATGTTTTTTTTAAGCACAATTTAGCACAAGGAGAATTCACTCACTGTCCTTCCAGGTCCCTGGAAACAAGGACTTTGACAGTGAAAGAAACTGACACACTCTCCCTACCTACAGTTTTCTGTCCCTAGAAAAAATGTTTTTTTTAAGCACAATATAGCACAAGGAGAATTCACTCACTGTCCTTCCAGGTCCCTGGAAACAAGGACTTTGACAGTGAAAGAAACTGACACACTCTCCCTACCTACAGTTTTCTGTCCCTAGAAAAAATGTTTTTTTTAAGCACAATTTAGCACAAGGAGAATTCACTCACTGTCCTTCCAGGTCCCTGGAAACAAGGACTTTGACAGTGAAAGAAACTGACACACTCTCCCTACCTACAGTTTTCTGTCCCTAGAAAAAATGTTTTTTTTAAGCACAATTTAGCACAAGGAGAATTCACTCACTGTCCTTCCAGGTCCCTGGAAACAAGGACTTTGACAGTGAAAGAAACTGACACACTCTCCCTACCTACAGTTTTCTGTCCCTAGAAAAAATGTTTTTTTTAAGCACAATATAGCACAAGGAGAATTCACTCACTGTCCTTCCAGGTCCCTGGAAACAAGGACTTTGACAGTGAAAGAAACTGACACACTCTCCCTACCTACAGTTTTCTGTCCCTAGAAAAAATGTTTTTTTTAAGCACAATTTAGCACAAGGAGAATTCACTCACTGTCCTTCCAGGTCCCTGGAAACAAGGACTTTGACAGTGAAAGAAACTGACACACTCTCCCTACCTACAGTTTTCTGTCCCTAGAAAAATGTTTTTTTTAAGCACAATTTAGCACAAGGAGAATTCACTCACTGTCCTTCCAGGTCCCTGGAAACAAGGACTTTGACAGTGAAAGAAACTGACACACTCTCCCTACCTACAGTTTTCTGTCCCTAGAAAAAATGTTTTTTTTAAGCACAATTTAGCACAAGGAGAATTCACTCACTGTCCTTCCAGGTCCCTGGAAACAAGGACTTTGACAGTGAAAGAAACTGACACACTCTCCCTACCTACAGTTTTCTGTCCCTAGAAAAAATGTTTTTTTTAAGCACAATTTAGCACAAGGAGAATTCACTCACTGTCCTTCCAGGTCCCTGGAAACAAGGACTTTGACAGTGAAAGAAACTGACACACTCTCCCTACCTACAGTTTTCTGTCCCTAGAAAAAATGTTTTTTTTAAGCACAATTTAGCACAAGGAGAATTCACTCACTGTCCTTCCAGGTCCCTGGAAACAAGGACTTTGACAGTGAAAGAAACTGACACACTCTCCCTACCTACAGTTTTCTGTCCCTAGAAAAAATGTTTTTTTTAAGCACAATATAGCACAAGGAGAATTCACTCACTGTCCTTCCAGGTCCCTGGAAACAAGGACTTTGACAGTGAAAGAAACTGACACACTCTCCCTACCTACAGTTTTCTGTCCCTAGAAAAAATGTTTTTTTTAAGCACAATTTAGCACAAGGAGAATTCACTCACTGTCCTTCCAGGTCCCTGGAAACAAGGACTTTGACAGTGAAAGAAACTGACACACTCTCCCTACCTACAGTTTTCTGTCCCTAGAAAAAATGTTTTTTTTAAGCACAATTTAGCACAAGGAGAATTCAATCACTGTCCTTCCAGGTCCCTGGAAACAAGGACTTTGACAGTGAAAGAAACTGACACACTCTCCCTACCTACAGTTTTCTGTCCCTAGAAAAAATGTTTTTTTTAAGCACAATTTAGCACAAGGAGAATTCACTCACTGTCCTTCCAGGTCCCTGGAAACAAGGACTTTGACAGTGAAAGAAACTGACACACTCTCCCTACCTACAGTTTTCTGTCCCTAGAAAAAATGTTTTTTTTAAGCACAATTTAGCACAAGGAGAATTCACTCACTGTCCTTCCAGGTCCCTGGAAACAAGGACTTTGACAGTGAAAGAAACTGACACACTCTCCCTACCTACAGTTTTCTGTCCCTAGAAAAAATGTTTATTTTAAGCACAATTTAGCACAAGGAGAATTCACTCACTGTCCTTCCAGGTCCCTGGAAACAAGGACTTTGACAGTGAAAGAAACTGACACACTCTCCCTACCTACAGTTTTCTGTCCCTAGAAAAAATGTTTTTTTTAAGCACAATTTAGCACA
Organism: Rana muscosa; assembly: GCA_029206835.1. Lineage (NCBI taxonomy): Eukaryota > Metazoa > Chordata > Amphibia > Anura > Ranidae > Rana > Rana muscosa. The sequence goes on from CM055122.1 coordinate 305,998,184, forward strand.
AGGAGAATTCACTCACTGTCCTTCCAGGTCCCTGGAAACAAGGACTTTGACAGTGAAAGAAACTGCCACACTCTCCCTACCTACAGTTTTCTGTCCCTAGAAAAAATGTTTTTTTTAAGCACAATTTAGCACAAGGAGAATTCACTCACTGTCCTTCCAGGTCCCTGGAAACAAGGACTTTGACAGTGAAAGAAACTGACACACTCTCCCTACCTACAGTTTTCTGTCCCTAGAAAAAATGTTTTTTTTAAGCACAATTTAGCACAAGGAGAATTCACTCACTGTCCTTCCAGGTCCCTGGAAACAAGGACTTTGACAGTGAAAGAAACTGACACACTCTCCCTACCTACAGTTTTCTGTCCCTAGAAAAAATGTTTTTTTTAAGCACAATTTAGCACAAGGAGAATTCACTCACTGTCCTTCCAGGTCCCTGGAAACAAGGACTTTGACAGTGAAAGAAACTGACACACTCTCCCTACCTACAGTTTTCTGTCCCTAGAAAAAATGTTTTTTTTAAGCACAATATAGCACAAGGAGAATTCACTCACTGTCCTTCCAGGTCCCTGGAAACAAGGACTTTGACAGTGAAAGAAACTGACACACTCTCCCTACCTACAGTTTTCTGTCCCTAGAAAAAATGTTTTTTTTAAGCACAATTTAGCACAAGGAGAATTCACTCACTGTCCTTCCAGGTCCCTGGAAACAAGGACTTTGACAGTGAAAGAAACTGACACACTCTCCCTACCTACAGTTTTCTGTCCCTAGAAAAATGTTTTTTTTAAGCACAATTTAGCACAAGGAGAATTCACTCACTGTCCTTCCAGGTCCCTGGAAACAAGGACTTTGACAGTGAAAGAAACTGACACACTCTCCCTACCTACAGTTTTCTGTCCCTAGAAAAAATGTTTTTTTTAAGCACAATTTAGCACAAGGAGAATTCACTCACTGTCCTTCCAGGTCCCTGGAAACAAGGACTTTGACAGTGAAAGAAACTGACACACTCTCCCTACCTACAGTTTTCTGTCCCTAGAAAAAATGTTTTTTTTAAGCACAATTTAGCACAAGGAGAATTCACTCACTGTCCTTCCAGGTCCCTGGAAACAAGGACTTTGACAGTGAAAGAAACTGACACACTCTCCCTACCTACAGTTTTCTGTCCCTAGAAAAAATGTTTATTTTAAGCACAATTTAGCACAAGGAGAATTCACTCACTGTCCTTCCAGGTCCCTGGAAACAAGGACTTTGACAGTGAAAGAAACTGACACACTCTCCCTACCTACAGTTTTCTGTCCCTAGAAAAAATGTTTTTTTTAAGCACAATATAGCACAAGGAGAATTCACTCACTGTCCTTCCAGGTCCCTGGAAACAAGGACTTTGACAGTGAAAGAAACTGTCACACTCTCCCTACCTACAGTTTTCTGTCCCTAGAAAAAATGTTTATTTTTAAGCACAATTTAGCACAAGGAGAATTCACTCACTGTCCTTCCAGGTCCCTGGAAACAAGGACTTTGACAGTGAAAGAAACTGACACACTCTCCCTACCTACAGTTTTCTGTCCCTAGAAAAAATGTTTTTTTAAGCACAATTTAGCACAAGGAGAATTCACTCACTGTCCTTCCAGGTCCCTGGAAACAAGGACTTTGACAGTGAAAGAAACTGACACACTCTCCCTACCTACAGTTTTCTGTCCCTAGAAAAAATGTTTTTTTTAAGCACAATTTAGCACAAGGAGAATTCACTCACTGTCCTTCCAGGTCCCTGGAAACAAGGACTTTGACAGTGAAAGAAACTGACACACTCTCCCTACCTACAGTTTTCTGTCCCTAGAAAAAATGTTTTTTTAAGCACAATTTAGCACAAGGAGAATTCACTCACTGTCCTTCCAGGTCCCTGGAAACAAGGACTTTGACAGTGAAAGAAACTGACACACTCTCCCTACCTACAGTTTTCTGTCCCTAGAAAAAATGTTTTTTTTAAGCACAATATAGCACAAGCACAAAACACACTGACACTCTCCCTACCTATCCTTCTCTTTCCCTAAACTAAAGGAATCCAGGTTAAGCAAGAAAGAAATAAAAGTCACTGTCCCTGCCTATGCTGCTCTATCCCTGCTCCGGAACACACTACACTAGGCCGCCGTGCTGGCGGCCTTTTATAGTGTGGGGCGTGTACTAAACACCCTCAGCAATAATTGGCCACAGGCATCCTGCCTGTGGCCAATCATTGCTCTCCTCGCTGACGGCGCTGTGATTGGCCAAGCATGCGGGGTCACAGTGCATGCTTGGCCAATCACAGCGCCTGGATGACACTGCGATGGCGTAGTGCATTGTGGGCCGTTCGCGTCACTCGAATTTGGCGCGAACGGCCCAAATCGTTCGATCTTCGTCGAACGATCGAACAGCCGATGTTCGAGTCGAACGTATGTTCGACTCGAACACGAAGCTCATCCCTAGTCACAGCCAAGTACTTGCGGGAAATCTGCTATCAGTACACCAACGTCAGATTGTACCAGGAAAATTTCCCTGCCCCAGCTGCTGCACCACCGAAAGAAGTTCACTCCCAGCCATCCACATGCCCAGTGGTTGAATGCTAGCTTGGCTAAATTGCTAGCACTTCAACTGCTGTCTTTTCAGTTGGTAGACTCTGCCCTCTTTCTTGAGTTTGTGGAATGTGCAGTTCCTCAGTGGCAGATTCCCTTTTTTTCACGGAAGGCAATTCCGGCTCTCTTCCGGCATGTGGAAGGTAATGTCTTGGCGTCGCTGGACAGGGTGGTCAGTGGTAAGGTGCATATTACCGCTGACTCATGGTCCAGCAGGCATGGACAGGGACGTTACCTATCTTTCACGGCGCATTGGGTGACTCTGCTGGCAGCTGGGAAGGATGCAGGACAAGGTGCAGTAGTGTTGGAGGTTGTTCTGCCACCACGCCTCCAAAATGCTACTAATGGTGATTCTGACACACCTCTCTCATCCACCCCCTCCTCTTCTTCTTCCTCCATGGCCTCTTCCTGTGCTTTGTCCTGGGAAACCAGCGGTGCTCCGTAGGCGTTCAAGGGGCTATGCAAGTACGCAGGCAAATAGATGCCATGCAGTGCTTGAGCTGGTGTGTTGGGGGACAGGAGCCACACTGGGGTAGAGATTCTGTCAGCTCTGCAGGGGCAGGCTCAGAGGTGGTTGACACCACGCCAGCTTAAGCCAGGAATGGTGGTTTCCGACAATGGTACTCACCTCCTTTCCGCCCTCCCACAGGGACACCTGACCCATGTGCCCTGTTTGGCTCACGTCCTTAACTTGGTGGTGCAGCGGTTCTTGGGCAGGTACCTGGGCTTACAGGATGTCCTGAGGCAGGCCAGGAAAGTCTGTGTGCATTTCCGCCGGTCATATAATGCCAGTGCTCGGCTGGCGGACCTGCAAAAGGAATTTAAACTGCCTAATTGTGACATGCCCACCAGCTGGGACTCAACGTTGGCCATGCTGCAGCGGCTGCACACGCAGCAGAGGGCCATCAATGAGTATCTGTGCCAATATGGCACCAGGACAGGGTCAGGGGAGCTTGTTTTTTTTACCACGCCAGTGGGTCATGATCAGGGGTGCATGCACTGTCCTGTCACCATTTGAGGAGGCCACGAGGATGGTGAGCAGTGACAGTGCATGCATCAGTGACACTGTCCCTCTTGTCCACATGTTGAAGCACACGCTGCATTGAATAATGGACAGGGCACTTGAGGCAGAACAGAGAGAGGAAGAGGAGGACTTCATTACCTCTCAAGGCCCCCTTTATCCAGACAGTGTTCCTGCTGGCCCGCTTATCACAGGAAGAGGATGAGGAGGAGGAGGAGGAGTATTGTGCCAGCACGGAGGTGGAGCCTAGCACTCAGCATCAGCAGCAGTCTTAAAGGGATCAATTACAGTCCCAAGACACCCATGGACTTGTAAGTGGCTGGGAGGAGGTGGCTGCGGATCATGTCGTCCTGAGTGACCCAGAGGACTCCGGACCGAATGCCTCAGCAAACCTAGGCTGCATGGCCTCCCTGATCCTGCAAAGCCTGCGGAAGGATCCTTGTATTCATGCTATCAAAGAGAGGGATCATTACTGGCTGGCAACCCTCCTTGATCCACGTTACAAGGGTAAGATTGTGGACCTTGTCTTGCCGTCGCAGAGGGAGCAGAGGATGAAACATCTTTGGGAGGCCTTGCAGAAAGGTCTGTGCAACGCGTTCCCAGAGACTGGGAGGTTACAAATTCCTTGTTCTGGACAACGTGTTGCTGAGGCCTTGGTTAGTCAAAGAAGGAGCGGTGGAGAAGGTGGCCGTCTGACCGATGAGTTCAGACAATTTTTTAGTCCGCAGCCCCAAGGTATGATCAGTTCCAGCAACCATCACCAGCGTCTGGTTTACATGGTGCAGGAATACCTAGGGGCAAGATCAGACTTGGACACCTTTCCCACCGAAAATCCTCTGGGTTACTGGGTCTTGAGGATGGATCACTGGCCAGAGCTTGCACAGTATGCAATTGAGCTACTGGCCTGTCCTGCATCCAGCGTTCTTTCGGAACGCACATTCAGTGCTGCTGGAGGCTTCGTAACCGATCATAGGGTGCGCCTGTCCACCGTTTCCGTCGATCGACTGACCTTCATAAAAATGAATCAGTCTTGGATCACCACCAGCTACCAAGCACCTGATGCTGATGTAACCAAAAAAATTTTGGGGAAATGTCAGATCCCTTCAAGACTGCCTATGCTGATGCTGAGTGGCTATCATGTTATGCTGAGTGACTATCCTCTTCCTCCTCAATGATCATGCTGATAGTTTGTAAGAACATTTTTGGTTCTGGGCACTGCCACCAGTGGCTAAGGCCCAATTTTTCAGCCCCTGTTTAACAGGGGCGTGTAATTACAATTTTTGATGCAATATTTTGCAGCAGGGCTCATTCCTGCGCTCCAACTAGAGTATCTGTGAGGGGTTGCAGTGTTGTGGCACCAGCACCAGTGCCTAAGGCCCAATTTTTCTGCCCCTGTTTAACAGGGGCGTGTGAATTACAACTTTTGATGTAATACTTTGCAGCAGGGCTCATTCCTGCGCTCCAACTACAGTATCTGTGAGGGGTTGCAGTGTTGTGGCACCAGCACCAGTGCCTAAGGCCCAATTTTTCAGCCCCTGTTTAACAGGGGCGTGTAAATAAATTTTTTGATGCAATACTTTGCAGCAGGGCTCATTCCTGCGCTCCAACTACAGTATCTGTGAGGGGTTGCAGTGTTGTGGCACCAGTGCCTAAGACCCAATTTTTATGCCCCTGTTCAACAGGGGCATGTAATTACAATTCTTGATCTAATATTTCACAGCTGGGCCCATTTCTGCACCCAGCAAGAGTAACTGTGAGGACTTACAATGTTGTGGCACCAGCACCACCACCACCACCAAAGGCCCATTTTTTCCTACCACTGTTCAACAATGGCATGTAATTACAATTCTTGATATAATAGTTCACAGCAGGGCGTTCCAGCGCCCAGCAAGAGTAACTGTGAGGGCTTACAGTGTTGTGGCAACACCAACACCTAAGGGCCGAATTTCTGCAGAGTATATACGGCAGGCCCCTACTTTCAAACATCCAAATTACAAACGACTCCTACTTGCAAACGGAAGGAGACAACAGGAAGTGAGAGGAAATCTACCCCTAGGAAGGGAAATTATCTCCTGTAAGAGTTAATATAGGAAAAACGTGTCTCCCCTCCACTGATGCTTTATCACCAATCCTTGTTTCACTAAAACCCCCAAATTTTCAAAAAAAAATGGTCATTGGGACAGAAAATTTGGTGAAATGTTCTGAACAGGTGCACAGACAGCAAAACAAATGTTACAGAGGTGATAACCCTTCCCTATGTTTTCCAAAAAGCTTAAAAATAGATGGCTGGAGCTACACTTTAAAAATTTACCAGTTCAAAATTACAAACAGATTCTACGTAACAACAAACCTACAGTCCCTGTCTTGTTTGCACCGCCTGTATACTGCTGTTCAGAGTATACACTGTATAGTGCCTGGGGGCCCCACGCCTTTCCTTTTTTTAATTTGGGTGCAGGGTTCCCCTTAATATCCATACAAGACCCGAAGGGGCTGGTAATGGGCTGGGGGGGGGTACCCCTGCCTTTTTTCTCAATTACTTTCATCCATATTGCCGGGACCAGACATTACATTAAAGCCGCAAGCAGTTTTAAATGACTTTTTTTCCTTTAGAAATGTAATTTTGTGCAGGGACAGTTCTAAACACGGGAAACACGTGCCACTTCACAGGCATACTATAGACACCCCCCAGGTACGATATTTAAAGAAATATTTCACTTTTTTTTTTCACTTTATGCATCATTTAAATCACTGCTCCCGAAAAAACTGAAGTTTTTAAAACTTCTTTTTGCATTGATACATGTCCCCTGGGGCAGGACCCGGGTCCCCAAAACCTTTTTAGGACAATAACTTGCATATTAGCCTTTAAAATTAGCACTTTTGATTCCGAACATTTGAGTCCCATAGACTTTAACGGGGTTCGATAGTTCGCGCGAACTTTCGGTCCGTTCGCATGTTCTGGTGAGAACCGAACCGGGGGGTGTTCGGCTCATCCCTATACAGCATCAAAAATCGCATACTATCTGTTAGGACCCAGGTCTGAACCTGCGACCTCTGCTGTGTCTTGCAGTGTCTCTTCTTGCTGAGCCACTTGGGTTGCTGGGCAGCTCCCTGGACAATTCCATAAATGATTCTGCCTTGAGCCTTGTTTCTCCTGAACATTGAACCCTTTGCTCCTTCCAAGAACTTCCTATTTTAGTCATGTCTCTGGATTCTTTCTGGATTTTTCTGGATTATTGTGCTCTCTCCACCCAATATCTCACTCTTGTCACTTCTGCTGCTGTCTGTATCTCTGCTACTACTTATTACCGACCTTTAGCCTGTTCCTCGGTGGGAGCCTCTCTACTGCTATAACTACTGGTCTCCGAGCCTGACCCCTGACCATGTCACGACCGTTCCTTTCCCGAGGAAGTGGACTAAGTCTGTGAAACACCTTGAGGCTTTTAATCTGATAGACTGATAGCTATAAAATGTTGTTGATTTTATATGCATTATTGTCTCCAATTGGTACCATTAAAGTCTATTTCATTCTTCTTGTATCTTGGCTAGGGATGAGCCGAACACCCCCCGGTTCGGTTTGCAGCAGAACATGCGAACAGGCAAAAAATTTGTTCGAACACGCGAACACCGTTAAAGTCTATGGAACACGAACATCAAAAATCAAAAGTGCTAATTTTAAAGGGTAATATGCAAGTTAGTGTCATAAAAAGTGTTTGGGGAACCGGGTCCTGCCCCAGGGGACATGTATCAATGCAAAAAAAGTTTTAAAAATTGCATTTTTTTCGGGAGCAGTGATTTTAATAATGCTTAAAGTGAAACAATAAAAGTGAAATATTCCTTTAAATGTCATACCTGAGGGGTGTCTATAGTATGCCTGTAAAGTAGCGCATGTTTCCCGTGTTTAGAACTGTCCCTGCACAAAATGACATTTATAAAGGAAAAAAAGTCATTTAAAACTCGCGGCTATAATGAATTGTCGGGTCCCGGCAATACAGATAAAAGTCATTGAAAAAAATGACATGGGTTCCCTCCCCCAGTCCATTACCAGGCCCTTTGGGTCTGGTATGAATATTAAGGGAAACCCCCCAAAAAAATGGTGTGGGGTTCCCCCCAAAAATCCATACCAGACCCTTACCCGAGCACGCAACCTGGCAGGCCGCAGAAAAAGAGGGGGGGCCGAGAGAGTGCCCCCCCTCCTGAACCGTACCAGGCCACATGCCCTCAACATGGGGAGGATGTCCCCATGTTGATGGGGACAAGGTCATAATCCCCACAACCCTTGCCCGGTGGTTGTGGAGGTCTGCAGGCGGGGGGCTTATCGGCCCCCTTTAACAAAAAAAACACACACAGCTTGGGACAAGTCCTTTAATAAAAAAATAAATAAAATTCCAGCGCTGTAATCCTTCTTCGACCCACCGCCACGAACGATACAGCCTCCTCCATAGGAGGCGCCCGGTCGAATGAAGCGCGACCCGTCTGACAGCTCTTAAATAACCAACGTGGGTTTCTCGTGACGTGTCAGAGGGGGCGGGGTTACCGTACATGTCACTGGGTAACCCCGGCATTTCCCTTTGTGTCAGAGGGGGGCGGGGTCACCCACGCACGTGACAGGTGGCCCCGCCCTCAGCTATAAAAGAGCTGTCACTGCGGGAGAGCGTCATTGGTCGGCTGCCTCCCATGGAGGCAGGATCGTGTCAGCTTTTATTTATTTTTTCCGTATCACTCGAGAATGGATTACATCGTTGGAATTTTTTTTTTCTTTTTAATAAAGGACTTGTCCCAAGCTGTCTACTGTGGTTTTTAAATTTTTTGTCACTTTTTTGTGAAATGGTAGGGGTACAATGTACCCCGTTACCAATTCACATAGGAGGGGCGGAATCTGGGGGTCCCCTTTGTTAAAGGGGGCTTCCAGATTCCGATAAGCCCCCAGCCTGCAGACCCCCACAACCACCGGGCAAGGGTTGTGGGGATGAGGCCCTTATCCCCATCAACATGGGGACATCCTCCCCATGTAGAGTGCATGTGGCCTGGTACGGTTCCGGAGGGGGGGTGCTCTCTCGTCCCCCCTTTTTTCCTGCGGCCTGCCAGGTTGCGTGCTCGGATAAGATTCTGGTATGGATTTTTGGGGGGAATCCCACGCCATTATTTTTTTTTATTTTTCCGTGGGGTTCCCCTTAAAATCCATACCAGACCCTTAGGTCTGGTATGGATTTTGAGGAGGACCCCTATGCCATTTTTTTTTTATTTGGCGCAGGGTTCCCCTTAATATTCATCCAGACCCAAAGACCCGGTAATGGACTGGGGGGGGGACCCCTGCCTTTTTTTTCAATGACTTTTGTCTGTATTGCCAGGACCCGACAATTCATTACAGCCGCGAGTAGTTTTAAATTATTTTTTTCCTTTAGAAATGTCATTTTGTGCAGGGACAGTTCTAAACACAAGAAACATGCGCTACTTTACAGGCATACTATAGACACCCCCCAGGTACGAAATTTAAAGGAACATTTCACTTTTATTGTTTCACTTTAAGCATTATTAAAATCACTGCTCCCGAAAAAACGCCAGTTTTTAAAACTTTTTTTGCATTGATATATGTCCCCTGAGGCAGGACCCAGGTCCCCAAACACTTTTTATGACAATAACTTGCATATTAACCTTTAAAATTTTCATTTTTGATTTCTCCCATAGACTTTTAAATGGTGTTCCGCGGCTTTCGAATTTGCCGCGAACACCCCAAATTGTTCGCTATTCGGCGAACGGGCAAACAGCCAATGTTCGAGTCGAACTCATGTTCAACCCGAACATAAAGCTCATCCCTAATCTTGGCTAAATCTTGGATGGTGTGCTGTATGGACCCTTCTTTTGTTGTGATGATCCTAAGTCATTCAAGTGGGCAAATGCATATGGTTGCAAAGCTAAATAGTCCTGCAAACCTAAACTAACACCTCAAGCAGTAGTTGTCAACTTTTAAGGTAAAGGGGGGCTTAATGTCTCCATAGAGACATTGCGGCCTCCAATGTCTCTATGGGCCACATATAGTATTTAGTAAATGTAACACTACAGGAAACTGTCATAGATGGAAGACTTGCTAGAGATCATTCTACAAGAGTGGTTGGAGACTGAAGTCATGCCATTGGAGAGAATCAGAGACTAGGGAGATGTTGCATGAGACCACTAGACTTCACTATTATAAGGGCCACTTTACAAATCAATGCTCCCTATACTGACTGCTGGGGCCCAAGGGCCACACTTTAAACATGCCGCAGGTTGGGCACCAGGGACCTAAAGAGTCTCTTACAAGACCCTTTAGGTTTGTGGTTATAGATAAGAATAATTGCGCTATCACCCCACAAGCCCTCCAGACTTCTGTAGACCTGACAACTGCAAAATCAGAAGGAAGAGAGAGGTAATTTCATACTGATGCACCAAAGTGTCTAAAAGCATACTATAAGGGAAACTTTAGTCTTGGAGAGATGAGAGCTATTCATTTTGATAGTACGAACAATGAGCTGAACCAGATACAAAATAACATGTCCTGGCATTACAGAACCACCTAGGGACCAGCTCAACAATTATATGGACCTGGCCTGTAAAAGTCAGGGCACATTTGGATTTGCTAAGATTGGGATCATGTGCTCCAACCCAGCCATAAGGACTGGCTGGTCCATATAACCTGATGCCACCTGTTGCGAAATAACTTTGAGAAACACACCCGTAGCATTTCTATCTGCGGCCATCTTGAGTAAGGGTAGATGATTCATGAAGCATTTACTTCCCGGAATCCATCTGCCCTTAGCTCAGGTATGCGTGCCGGAGGGTGTGCTCAGCAGAGAAAGCCCCTCCTCCTATGAAGACTCCTGGATGAGTGACATAGTTTTGGCCTAGGCCAGAAACCAGGACACAACTGAAAAAAAGTAAACAAATAAAATAATTTAAAACAAGTAAATATACCTTCCTATCTTACTTACCAATGCTAGCAGCATAAGGATTAAAAATATTTAGAGGTTGCATCTCAGCAGAATCTTTTACACACATCTTCTGGGAATGTAGAAAAGTTTCTCAATTATGGAAACAATTAGAAAACTTTGCATCAAAAATTTCCAACAACTTTATACAACTTTCATTCCAAAACTGCCTCTTATTTTCACCAATCCACCCAGAACATGAGACTGATCCACACAATATGTGTAGCAATTCACTGGTTGATAGCGTTCCATTGGAAATCTTCAGTAGTTCCTTTAACCCAATTGAAAACACGCATAAACAATATTAACCTCATGGAAAAAATATTCCACACCTTACACAATACAAACCTCATTTATGATTAAAAATTGAATCCATGGTTCACCCATTCTAAACATTTCTTCAACCCCGAATGATATTATTATATAATGATATACCCCAGACTATCGATACTCTTTAGAAAAATACCACTGGACGCTAAAATAATGTTATAAAAACGCCAGTAGCTTTGCAAGGAGTCTTTCAACGTTTTTGCAATAGCGTTTATTAGCGTTTTTTAGTGTTTTTCAGTTTTAGCGTTTTTTTCTTTCATTTTATTTTTTATTTTTTCAATGGATCAAAAATGCTAAAAAAACACTGGCGAGCCACGTTTTTGAGTGTTTATTAGTGTTTTGCGTTTTTTAGCGTTTTTTGAGGTAAAAAAAACATCACTTTGAACGTGATTTTCAGGCGTTCAGAAAAAACCCATAAACTCCACTGCTCATTAAAGCTGAAAAACTTCCATGTGTGCATGGACACATAGGCTAACATAGAGTGGAGTTTATGGGCTTTTTAAAAAAACGATCAAACTCCAATAAACTGCAGTTTATCAGCTCCAGTGTGCATGGAGCCTTATAGTTCCCTCTATTTGCATTTCAATCCACCATTGTATTGTACCTCCATCAATTATTTTATAGCTTGATATAATTTTCCTGATATACATATCATACATATCATACATATCATATGTATGGCATTTCCATTGATTCTCCTTACCATTGTCTGTACCACTTTTGTTGTATTATGTATCCAATAAAAAAAGTTTGTATTATGTACCCATTAAAAAAAGTTTGTAAAAAGGATTAAAAATAATTAAAGCGGAGGTTCACACAAAAAGTGAACCTCCACTTTTTGGAACTCTCCCCCTCTCCAGTGTCACATTTGGCACCTTTCAGGGGGGAGGGGTTGCAGATACCTGTCTAATACAGGTATTTGCTCCACTTCCGGGTTCTGACTCCCGTGGAAGTCTCGCCCCTTCGCGTCACCCCCCGCTGTCTTCTGGGAAACACACTGTTCCCAGGAGAGAGCGGGGACCAGTGACAGCGCGCCGCGATATTCGCGCATGCGCAGTAGGGAACCGGGCAGTAAAGCCGCAAGGCTTCACCTCCTAATTCTCTCACCAAGGATGGCGGCGGCAGCACCCAAGGACCGAGCGATTGCTCAGCCTCGTCTGCTGACATCGCGGGCGCCCTGGACAGGTAAGTGTCCATTTTTTAAGTCAACAGCTGCAGTATTTGTAGCTGCTGACTTTTAAAAACAAAAAAATCGGGTGGACCTCCTCTTTAATGTTGATTGAGAGAGTAAAGTTCCGCTTTAATGCATAGAGAGTTGCATCAATTCAAATTTTTTTATACCTTCCTGGAGTTCCGCTTTAACTGTCATCCATCTGATCAAGCCAAAAGAGTTAAGCCCTGTACACACGATCGGATATCCTATGGATTCTAATCCGATGGTTTTGTCCATCGGAAATCCGATGAAGCTGACTTCCATCAGTCTTGGCCACACACCATCAGTCAAAAAACCGACCGTTCCAAACGCGGTGACGTAAAACACTCCGATGAGCCGAGAAAAATGAAGTTCAATGCTTCTGAGCATGCGTCGACTTGATTCTGAGCATGCGTGGGTTTTTTATCCGATGAACTTGCCCATAGACGATCGGCGTTTTCGATCGTTTTTTTTATCCATCGGAAAAATGTAAAACATGTTCTATTTTTTAAAACCGATGGAAAAAAGACCGATGGGTCCCGTACACGATCGGTTTGTCTGATGAAAACAATCCATCGGACGATTTTCATCGGTTAAACCGATCGTGTGTACAGGGCTTAAATGTGGTCTTGCACTATGGGGTTGATTTACTAAAGGCAAATAGACTTTGCACTTTCAAGTTCAGTCGCTCCAAAGCTTAGTAAATAAGGCGGAGCTTCACTTTGCAAAAAATAGCCTATCGTGTGTAGCACGCAAACCCTTTTTTTTCTGCCTACCTTCACTGGCGTAAAGGCACACCATGCCACATGCCCGTATCCTCCTGGTATAAGAGGTTGAGCGGTGTTCTTACTAATTTTGGGTCCTGCAGCGAGTTACCTCCCTCCATTGGTTCTCGTCCCTAGAGTGTAAGGAAAAGTCTATTCTTCCCCGAAAGAAGGCCAATGTCCAGACTGTATTTAAACTCCAACAGAAGAGTTTATTTTCTTTGCTTGAAACAAATTGTGAAAAAGGTTGAAAGACAGCAATGAGATTAGGTAGGGAGGTAGGTTCAGGCACGCGGCACCCAGTCACCCTATTCTCCACTAGTGATGAGCCGAACACCCCCGGGTTCGGTTCGCACCAGAACCCGCGAACGGACCGAAAGTTCGTACGAACATTAGAACCCTATTAAATACAATGGATGCGAACGTTCGAATTCTAAAGTGCTAATTATAACAACTATTATGCATGTTATTGTCCTAAAAAGGGTTTGGGAACCCGGGTTGTGCACCAGGGGACATGTATCAATGCAAAAAGAAGTTTTAAAAACGGTCGTTTTTCGGGAGCAGTCATTTTAATGATGCATAAAGTGAAAAAAAAAAAGTCAAATATTCCTTTAAATATCGTACCTGGGGGGTGTCTAAAGTATGCCTGTGAAGTGCCACGTGTTTCCCGTGTTTAGAACTGTCCCTGCACAAAATGACACTTCTAAAGGAAAAAAAAGCCATTTAAAACTGCTTGCGGCTTTAATGTAATGTCTGGTCCCGGTAATATGGATGAAAATCTTTAAGAAAAATGGCATAGCTACCCCATGACCCCCCCCCCCCCTACCCCAGCCCATTACCAGCCTCTTTGGGTCTTGTATGGATATTAAGGGGAACCCCGCACATAAAATAAAAAAGGCCCTATATACTCTGAACAGCCGTATACAGGCGGTGCATACAAGACAGGGACTGTAGGTTTCTTCTTATGTAGAATCTGTTTGTAATTTTGAACAGGTACATTGTTGAAGTGTAGCTCCAGCCCAAAAATCTATTTTTAAACTTTTTGGAAAACATAGGTAAGGGTTATCACCCCTGTAACATTTGTTTTGCTGTCTGTGCCCCTGTTCAGAACATTTCACCTCACTTTCCGTCCCAATGACAACTGTTTTTGAAATGTGGTGTTTTTCTTGAAACAAGGATTGCTGATAAAGCATCAGTACAGAGGAGACACCTTTCTCCCATATTTATTCTTACAGGAGAGAATTTTCCTTCCTAGTGGTAGATTTCCTCTCACTTCCTGTTGTCTTCTTTCGTTTGCAAGTAGGAGTCGTTTGTAAGTTGGATGTTTGAAAGTAGGGACCTGCCGTATATACTCTGCAGAAATAGGCCCCTTAGTTGTTGGTGTTGGCACAACACTGTAAGCACTCACAGTTACTCTTGGTTGGTGCTGGAACGCCCTGCTGTCAACTATTATATCAGGAATTTTAATTACATATAATTGTTGAACAGTGGTAGTAAAAATTGGGCCTTTGATGGTGGTGCTGGTGCCACAACACTGTAAGCCCTGACAGTTACTCTTGGTGGGTGCAGCAATGGGCCCTGCTGTGAATTATTAGATCAAGAATTGTAATTACATGCCCCTTTTGAACAGGGGCTGAAAAATTGGGCCTTTCGTGGTGGTGGTGGTGGTGGCGTTGCCACAACACTGTAAGCCCTCAGAGTTACTCTTGGTGGGTGCAGCAATGGGCCCTGCTGTGAATTATTAGATCAAGAATTGTAATTACATGCCCCTTTTGAACAGGGGCTGAAAAATTGGGCCTTTCGTGGTGGTGGTGGTGGTGGTGGCGTTGCCACAACACTGTAAGCCCTCAGAGTTACTCTTGGTGGGTGCAGAAATGGGCCCTGCTGTGAATTATTAGATCAAGAATTGTAATTGCATGCCCCTGTTGAACAGGGGCTGAAAAATTGGGCCTTTCGTGGTGGTGGTGGTGGTGGTGGTGTTGCCACAACACTGTAAGCCCTCAGAGTTACTCTTGGTGGGTGCAGCAATGGGCCCTGCTGTGAATTATTAGATCAAGAATTGTAATTACATGCCCCTTTTGAACAGGGGCTGAAAAATTGGGCCTTTCGTGGTGGTGGTGGTGGTGGCGTTGCCACAACACTGTAAGCCCTCAGAGTTACTCTTGGTGGGTGCAGCAATGGGCCCTGCTGTGAATTATTAGATCAAGAATTGTAATTGCATGCCCCTGTTGAACAGGGGCTGAAAAATTGGGCCTTTCGTGGTGGTGGTGGTGGTGGTGGTGTTGCCACAACACTGTAAGCCCTCAGAGTTACTCTTGGTGGGTGCAGCAATGGGCCCTGCTGTGAATTATTAGATCAAGAATTGTAATTGCATGCCCCTGTTGAACAGGGGCTGAAAAATTGGGCCTTTCGTGGTGGTGGTGGTGGTGGTGGTGTTGCCACAACACTGTAAGCCCTCAGAGTTACTCTTGGTGGGTGCAGCAATGGGCCCTGCTGTGAATTATTAGATCAAGAATTGTAATTACATGCCCCTTTTGAACAGGGGCTGAAAAATTGGGCCTTTCGTGGTGGTGGTGGTGGTGGCGTTGCCACAACACTGTAAGCCCTCAGAGTTACTCTTGGTGGGTGCAGCAATGGGCCCTGCTGTGAATTATTAGATCAAGAATTGTAATTGCATGCCCCTGTTGAACAGGGGCTGAAAAATTGGGCCTTTCGTGGTGGTGGTGGTGGTGGTGGTGTTGCCACAACACTGTAAGCCCTCAGAGTTACTCTTGGTGGGTGCAGCAATGGGCCCTGCTGTGAATTATTAGATCAAGAATTGTAATTACATGCCCCTTTTGAACAGGGGCTGAAAAATTGGGCCTTTCGTGGTGGTGGTGGTGGTGGCGTTGCCACAACACTGTAAGCCATCAGAGTTACTCTTGGTGGGTGCAGCAATGGGCCCTGCTGTGAATTGTTAGATCAAGAATTGTAATTGCATGCCCCTGTTGAACAGGGGCTGAAAAATTGGGCCTTTCGTGGTGGTGGTGGTGGTGGTGGTGTTGCCACAACACTGTAAGCCCTCAGAGTTACTCTTGGTGGGTGCAGCAATGGGCCCTGCTGTGAATTATTAGATCAAGAATTGTAATTGCATGCCCCTGTTGAGCAGGGGCTGAAAAATTGGGCCTTTCGTGGTGGTGGTGGTGGTGGTGTTGCCACAACACTGTAAGCCCTCAGAGTTACTCTTGGTGGGTGCAGCAATGGGCCCTGCTGTGAATTATTAGATCAAGAATTGTAATTACATGCCCCTTTTGAACAGGGGCTGAAAAATTGGGCCTTTCGTGGTGGTGGTGGTGGTGGCGTTGCCACAACACTGTAAGCCCTCAGAGTTACTCTTGGTGGGTGCAGCAATGGGCCCTGCTGTGAATTATTAGATCAAGAATTGTAATTGCATGCCCCTGTTGAACAGGGGCTGAAAAATTGGGCCTTTCGTGGTGGTGGTGGTGGTGGTGGTGTTGCCACAACACTGTAAGCCCTCAGAGTTACTCTTGGTGGGTGCAGCAATGGGCCCTGCTGTGAATTATTAGATCAAGAATTGTAATTACATGCCCCTTTTGAACAGGGGCTGAAAAATTGGGCCTTTGGTGGTGGTGGTGGTGGTGGCGTTGCCACAACACTGTAAGCCCTCAGAGTTACTCTTGGTGGGTGCAGCAATGGGCCCTGCTGTGAATTATTAGATCAAGAATTGTAATTGCATGCCCCTGTTGAACAGGGGCTGAAAAATTGGGCCTTAGGCACTGGTGGCACAACACTACAACCCCTCACAGATACTGTACTTGGAGCACAGCAATGAGCCCTGTTGCAAAGTATTGCTTCAAAAATTGTAATGACACGCCCCTGTTAAACAGGAGCTGAAAAATTGGGCCTTAGGCACTGGTGCCACAACACTCCAACCCCTCACAGATACTGTACTTGGAGCACAGCAATGAGCCCTATGGCAAATTATTGCTAAAAAAATTGTAATTACACGCCCCTGTAAAACAGGGGCTGAAAAATTGGGCCTTAGCCACTGGTGGCGGCACCCATAAACAAAAATGATCTTCCAAGCTATCATCATCAATCGTATCATTGAGGACTCGGAGGAGGAGGATAGCCAGTCAACATAACAGCACAGGCACTCAGCATCAGCATCAGTCTTGAAGGGATGTGACATGTTAAAATCAATTAGTCTGTTATATCAGCATCAGGTGTGTGGTAGCTGGTGGTGATCCAAGACTGGTTCATCTTGATGAAAGTCAGTCGATCAACCGAGTCGGTGGACAGGCGCACCCTGTGATCCGTGACAAATCCTCCAGCAGCACTGAATGTGCGTTCCGAAAGAACGCTGGATGCAGGACAGGCCAGTAGCTCAATTGCATACTGTGCAAGCTCTGGCCAGTGATCCATCCTCAAGACCCAGTAAGCCAGAGGATTTTCGGTGGGGAAGGTGTCCAAGTCTGACCTTGCCCCTAGATATTCCTGCACCATGTTTATCAGACGCTGGCGATGGTTGCTGGAACCGATCATACTTTGGGGCTACTGACTAAAGAATTGT
Organism: Rana muscosa; assembly: GCA_029206835.1. Taxonomy (NCBI): domain Eukaryota; kingdom Metazoa; phylum Chordata; class Amphibia; order Anura; family Ranidae; genus Rana; species Rana muscosa. The sequence goes on from CM055122.1 coordinate 306,015,626, forward strand.
CTGAACGCATCGGTCAGACGGCCACCTTCCCCACCGCTCCTTCTTTGACTGGCCGAAGCCTCAGCAACTCGTTGTCCAGGACCAGGAGTTTGTAACCTCCCAGTCTCTGGGAACGCGTTGCACAGACCTTTCTGCAAGGCCTCCCGGAGTTGTCTCATCCTCTGCTCCCTCTGCGACGGTAACATAAGGTCCGCAACCTTACCCTTGTACCGTGGATCAAGGAGAGTGGCCAGCCAGTAATGGTCCCTCTCCTTGATCCGAAGAATACGAGGATCCTTCCGCAGACTTTGCAGGATCAGGGAGGCCATGCAGCGTAGGTTTGCTGAGGCATTCGCTCCGGAGTCCTCTGGGTCACTAAGGACGACATGATCCGCAGCCACCTCCTCCCAGCCACGTACAAGTCCACTGGTTTCTTGGGACTGTAAATCATCCCTAAAAGACTGCTGCTGATGATGCTGAGTGCCAGCCTCCACCTCCATGCTGACACAATCCTCCTCCTCCTCCTCCTCCTCCTCTTCCTGTGCGATGGGTGGGACAGAAGGAACACTGTCTGGGTAAAGGGGGCCTTGAGAGGCAAGGAAGTCTTCCTCTTCCTGCCTCTGTTCTGCCTCAAGTGCCCTGTCCATTATTCCACGCAGCGTGTGCTCCAACAGGTGGACAAGAGGTACAGTGTCACTGATGCATGCACTGTCACTGCTCACCATCCTCGTGGCCTCCTCAAATGGTGCCAGGACAGTGCATGCATCCCTGATCATGCCCCACTGGCGTGGAGAAAAAAAACCAAGCTCCCCTGACCCTGTCCTGGTGCCGTAGTCGCACAGGTACTCATTGATGGCCCTCTGCTGCGTGTGCAGCCGCTGCAGCATGGCCAACGTTGAGTTCCACCTGGTGGGCATGTCACATATAAGGCGGTTCTTGGGCAGGTTCAACTCCTTTTGCAGCTCAGCCAGGCGAGCACTGGCATTATAAGATCTGCGGAAATGCACACAGACTTTCCTGGCCTGCCTCAGGACATCCTGTAAGCCCGGGTACCTGCCCAAGAACCGCTGCACCACCAGGTTAAGGACGTGAGCCACACAGGGCACATGGGTCAGTTGTCCCTGTCGGAGGGCGGAGAGGAGGTTGGTGCCATTGTCGCAAACCACCATTCCTGGCTTAAGCTGGCGTGGCGTCAACCACCTCTCGGCCTGGCCCTGCAGAGCAGACAGGACCTCTGCCCCAGTGTGGCTTCTGTCCCCCAAACACACCAGCGCAAGCACGGCATGGCATCTTTTTGCCTGCGTACTTGCGTAGCCCCTTGAACGCCTACGGAGCACCGCTGGTTCCGAGGACAAACCACAGGAAGAGGCCATGGAGGAAGAAGAAGAGGAGGGGGTGGAGGAGAGAGGTGTGTCACAACCAGTAGTAGCATTTTGGAGGCGTGGCGGTGGAACAACCTCCAACACTACTGCACCTTGTCCTGCATCCTTCCCAGCTGCCAAAAGAGTGACCCAATGGGCCGTGAAAGAAAGGTAACGTCCCTGTCCATGCCTGCTGGACCATGAGTCAGCGGTAATATGCACCTTACCGCTGACCGCCCTGTCCAGCGAGGCCAAGACATTGCCTTCCACATGCCGGTAGAGAGCTGGAATAGCCTTCCGTGAGAAAAAGTGGCGTTTGGGAACCTGCCACTGAGGAACCGCACATTGCACAAACTCACGGAAGGGGGCCGAGTCTACCAACTGAAAAGGCAGCAGTTGAAGCGCTAGCAATTTAGCCAAGCTAGCATTCAACCGCTGGGCATGTGGGTGGCTGGGAGTGAACTTCTTTCGACGGTCCAGCAGCTGGGGCAGGGAAATTTGCCTGCTAGAATCGGACGTCGGTGTACTGCTAGCAGAGTGGCCGCAAGTACTTGGCTGTGACACACCTAATTCTACACCTTCATTCCTCTCAGTGCATGTTTCAGAGAGGACTGAAGTTATAGTGGGGTTGGAGATCCCAGCTGATGCGGTGCAAGGAGAGGTCCGCTTTGTTCTTTGGTGTGGGTCTTTGAGGTAGGCTTGCCAACGAGCTGCATGGCAGGTCAACATATGTCTGGTCAGGCATGTGGTACCCAAGCGGCTGATGTTTTGGCCACGCGATATACGCTTGAGACATATGTTGCAAACAGCAGCTGTGCGATCTGATGCACTAGCCTCAAAAAAGGCCCACACCAAAGAACTTTTTGAATGACGGGCAGAGGCAGCGCCCTGCACAGGCGGAGCTCTGCGGTGTGATTCCGTCGGTGTACTGCCCTTACGCTGGCCACCAAAGGGCATCCTGCCTCGTTGGAGATGTGCCTCCTCCTCATCCTCCTCCTCCTCCTCTCTCCTATTAGGCACCCACGTGGAGTCAGTGACCTCATCATCCCCTCCCTCCTCATCACTGGAGCCAATCTGGCAGTATGCTGCAGCTGCTGGAACATGACTGCCAGATTGGTGTCCTTCTTGAGCATCCCCTCTGTCTGCTCTCACGCTACTGCCTTCCTGTAGCTGGGTTTCATCATCAGACCCTTCGAAACGCTGGGCATCCTCCTGGAGCATGTACCCAACACTGTGCTCAAACAGTTCGGGGGACTCCTCAGGAGGAGGACATGGTGGGTCTAGGGAAGGAGTGACTGATGATGAGTCTGACATTGATACCAGGGAAGAGGACGCTTTGGCAGCTGCTTTTCCAGTACCCTGAGCCTGGGTGAGAGAGGATGAGGAGGAGGAGGAGGGCTTGGTCATCCACTCTACCAAGTCTTCGGCATGATGTGGCTCAACATGTCCAGCTGCCGAAAAGAAGGACAAGCGTGTCCCATGGCCATGTGCTGATGACAATGCACCGCGTCCACGACCAGCACTGTTGCCCCCAGACACAGAGCCTGCTTGCCCTCTTTTATTGCCTCCTGACTGTCTGCCTCTCCTTGTTTGCCTTCCAGACATTCTAATAGATGGCCTGCAGGGAGATGGGAAAAAAGTAATAAGGGCTACCTTCAGGTGTCCTTCTCTGTCCCTTTACTTAAGGATTTCTAAATATGGTTGAGGATGATTGCTTTTGCACAGAATAGCACAACGACAATTTCCCTGACTGTCCAAAAAAACAAGGATTTCAAAGATGGTTGATGAGGAATGCTTTAGCACACTATAGCACAAGGAGAATTTCCCTCACTGTCCTTCCCTGTCCCTAGAAACAAGGATTATCACAGTGAAAGAAACTGACACTCTTCCTACCTATAGTTTTCTGTCCCTAGAAAAAATGTTTTTTTAAAGCACACTATAGCACAAGGAGAATTTTCCTCACTGTCCTTCCCTGTCCCTAGAAACAAGGATTATCACAGTGAAAGAAACTGACACTCTCCCTACCTATAGTTTTCTGTCCCTAGAAAAAATGTTTTTTTAAAGCACACTATAGCACAAGGAGAATTTCCCTCACTTTCCTTCTTTGTCCCTAGAAACAAGGATTATCACAGTGAAAGAAACTGACACTCTTCCTACCTATAGTTTTCTGTCCCTAGAAAAAATGTTTTTTTAAAGCACACTATAGCACAAGGAGAATTCCCTCACTGTCCTTTCCTGTCCCTAGAAACAAGGATTCGCACAGTAAAACACACTGACACTCTCCCTACCTATAGTTTTCTGTCCCTAGAAAAAATGTTTTTTTAAAGCACACTATAGCACAAGGAGAATTTCCCTCACTTTCCTTCTTTGTCCCTAGAAACAAGGATTATCACAGTGAAAGAAACTGACACTCTTCCTTCCTATAGTTTTCTGTCCCTAGAAAAAATGTTTTTTTAAAGCACACTATAGCACAAGGAGAATTCCCTCACTGTCCTTCCCTGTCCCTAGAAACAAGGATTTGCACAGTAAAAGACACTGACACTCTCCCTACTGTGACAGCAGGAAGGTGGGGTCACCTGGTTGCATCCAGGGGGGTAGATATATTTCGCCCAGATTCAGGCTTTACGCCGACTTATACAACTAGGTGGAGAGTTGTATAAGCCCAGCTGAGGCTAGTGGGCTCATGGATGACTCATACCTCTAGGGAGAGTGTGGGGCGTCGTGCAGACAGGGAGTTGATGAGACCAGCTGAAGCTTGTCAGCTCATTTAGGCCTCTATAAGAACTCCCAGATTCATTAGGTGTTAGCTCATGCCTGGAACCAGACCTGTGTGGACTGTCTAGGGAGAGTGAACCCCTGTGCGGTGAGACAAAGCCTGTGTGGCTATTTGCTTGGACATTTAAAACCAGGGACTTAGGGACTAGGACAGCACTAGGCTGATCCCAGTTGTTAGTTAGGAAACCTGTATGTTTACTCAGAGGTCAAGTTGACCAGGATTTATTTTATTTATGTTTCTTTTGCTTTGCTGTGTTTTGTCACTGTAAATAGAAAATAAACCGCACCTTTTTGATTTTGAAAACCACAACCTCCGTTTGCTGGGCCTGTTTTTGTGTGGGGAGCCCATCCCGGGGGTCACACACACCCGCTGCCGAGCTAACCCCCTCACAGTTGGTGGAGAACCAGTGGCAGTTTTTTTTTAAGCCAGCATGGAGGAGATACTGAAACAGCTGGCTCTAGCAAATGCCAATCAACAGCAGACAAATGCAGGTTTGCAAAGGAGCCTTGCAGCCCAGCAGCAAGCTCATCAACAGAGCCTTGCAGCCCAGCAGCAAGCTCACCAACAGAGTCTGGAAGCTCAGCAACAAGCCCAGCAGCAATCTGAGGCCCGCTTCATAGACCTGTTACAGAAGCAAGAGCAGAGACTACAACAAATGGAAGCAGTAATGCAGCAACGTCCGCAGACCAGTGAGGAAAGCCGTCCAACTAATACCGCGTCCTTTGGGGTGAGTCGTTTATTGACAAAAATGACTGGAGAGGATGATCCAGAGGTATTTTTGACCACATTTGAAAGGACCGCTGAAAGAGAAAAGTGGCCTGAGGAGCAGTGGGCTGGACTGGTGGCTCCTCTGTTAACTGGTGAATCGCAGAAAGCTTACTATGACCTAGAGCCTAACCAAGCAAAAGACTATGTGATGCTAAAAGCTGAAATTTTGGCAAGGCTGGGTGTCACCCAGGCTGTCCGGGCTCAGCGTGTGCATAACTGGACTTTCCAGCTTGGAAAACCCCCCAGGTCTCAAATGTATGATCTCATTCACCTGAGCAGAAAGTGGCTACAGCCAGAGACTTTGTCCGCACCAAAGATTGTGGAACGTGTTGTAATGGATCGGTTTTTGAGAGCTCTTCCTACTGCCATCCAAAAGTGGGTAAGCCATGGAGACCCAGAGACAGCCGATGGTCTTGTGGATCGTGTGGAGAAATACTTGGCTACAGAGAACCTGACGGCCTCTTCCAGAGACACTCGAACTTTCCACCCTAAGACCAGACCATCCCCAGGGGCGGATAAGAGGATTCCAAGGGGTGAGGGTGGAGAGAGTGAGAGGGTGGGAGCTCTACCCCAAGTTTGGCGAGAACAGCCTGGGAAATCAGCGGCTCAAGAGGCGGCAAGAAGGATCGTTTGCTACCGCTGCCGGCAAGCGGGACATATTGCAGCCAATTGCCCGGTTGTGGAGGAACCCATGCAGTGTGACTTTCTGACGGGCAGACGTCAGTCGCTGTGTGCGACAGTCGCATGCACTGCCATTCGAGGAACTGAGAAACATTTATGCAAAATGTGTGTTAATGGTAGAAATGTTGTGGTATTGCTGGATTCAGGTAGCCTTGTGACCCTGATAAAGGCTGAGTTAGTTAAAACAGAGGTCTTTGGGAATAGCAAGGTAGCTGTTATTTGTGTGCATGGGGACACCCGAGAGTATCCAGTGACTACAGTGTGTTTCGAGACCCCCAAAGGTACCCTCTCTCATCCAGTGGGCTTAGTATCTCAGTTACCGCATGACGCCATTGTGGGAAGGGATTTTCCGAAGTTCTGGGAACTGTGGGATGATCCTGAGCCCCCCACTGGTGCCTCTATGTACCAGGAATGTGATAGCCAGAACTCCCCTGAGAGTGGTGAGGACTCTCCGGAATTTCCCTTATCAGTATTGGCAGGGGAGACTCAAGAAACTGGAGAGGAGCCCACCTCCTCAGACGAAAACCTACCGTCTGTGGAGTTTTCTGATCTTGAGGTTCACAGGGAAAACTTTGCCACAGAACAGTTGAAAGACCCCGCCCTAATAAAGGCACGGGAAAACGTAGTGAAAATAGATGGCGAGTTAGTGAACCCAGATAATACCTGCACTTACCCATACTTCAGCGTAGAGAAGGACCTACTGTATCGGGTGGCAAAAAGGGCAGAAGAAACCGTTGAGCAGCTTGTGGTGCCCAAACCTTACAGGAAGTTGGTGTTGGAGTTGGCCCATGGGCACATTCTTGGAGGTCATCTGGGGACAGAGAAAACCCGAGAGAGGGTATTACAGAGATTCTATTGGCCGGGGGTGATGAAGGACATAGAAAATTATTGTTCCTCCTGCCCTGTGTGTCAGAGGTCGGCCCCGATGCCACATTTCCGTAGCCCGCTGGTCCCTCTACCCATCATTGAGGTCCCGTTTGAGAGGATCGCCATGGATTTGGTAGGGCCTATAATCAAGTCCGCTAGGGGGCACCAGTACATATTAGTTATAATGGACTATGCCACCCGTTATCCAGAAGCGATCCCTCTCCGAAATACCTCGGCCAAAACCATAGCCAAAGAGCTATCTCTTGTGTTTAGCCGGGTGGGTATTTGTAAAGAACTGCTTACGGACCAAGGTACACCCTTTATGTCCCGGGTTATGAAGGAGCTGTGTAAATTGTTCAAAGTGATGCAATTACGTACATCTGTGTATCACCCCCAAACCGATGGGCTGGTTGAAAGATTCAACAAAACCCTAAAACAAATGTTGAAGAAAGTGGTGGATAGAGATGGAAAGGATTGGGACTGTCTACTTCCTTATCTGATGTTTGCTATTAGGGAGGTGCCCCAATCCTCTACGGGATTCTCCCCCTTTGAGTTACTGTATGGGAGACACCCAAGAGGGCTGTTGGATATTGCCAAGGAAACTTGGGAAAGTGAGAGTTCTCCCCACAGGAGTGTGATTGAGCATGTCGCCCTGATGCAAGACCGAATTGCACAGGTAATGCCCATCGTGAAGGAACATTTGGCCCAAGCGCAGTTAGCACAGCAGAGAGTGTACAACCGTGGAGCCAAGACCCGTACCTTTTCCCCGGGGGATAGGATACTGGTACTTGTCCCTACGGTTGAAAGTAAATTCCTTGCCAAATGGCAAGGCCCCTATGAGATAATGGAAAAAGTGAGCGAAGTGAATTACAAGGTCAGACAACCAGGAAGGCGAAAGCCTGAACAGATCTATCACGTTAATCTGCTGAAAGCCTGGAGGGATAGAGAGTCCCTAGTCGCAGACACTTGGTCACCAGCTCAAACTGGTTGCGTGATTCCTGAGGTTGGAATAGCAGCCACCTTGTCACAACCCCAACAACAGGAGGTTAAGGAGTTTGTGCTTCGCAACAAGGAGGTATTCTCTGAGCTGCCGGGACAAACATCTGGGGTAGAGCATGACATCATTACCCCGCCCGGTGAAAGGGTGAAGTTAAAACCCTATCGGATCCCAGAGGCCCGACGGGAGGCAATACGGGAGGAAGTACAGAAAATGCTGAACTTAGGGGTGATAGAGGAGTCCCAAAGTGATTGGTCTAGTCCCATTGTGTTGGTGCCTAAACCGGATGGGAGCTGGCGATTTTGTAACGATTTTCGTCAGTTGAACAAAGTTACAAAATTTGACACCTACCCCATGCCACGTATAGATGAGTTGATCGACCGGCTGGGAACAGCCCGATACATGACGACTCTTGACCTCACAAAAGGGTATTGGCAAATCCCCCTGGCCAAGTCGGCCAAAGAGAAAACCGCATTTGTAACCCCAGACGGGGCGTTCCAATATAAAAGAATGCCGTTCGGGTTACAGAATGCGCCGGCCACATTCCAGCGGAAAATGGACCAGATGCCCCATCGGAAGTATGCTGCGGCTTACCTGGATGACGTAATTGTCCATAGCACAGATTGGGCCTCACATCTGCCAAAAGTGCAAGCAGTCCTGGACTCTGTTCGGGAAGCGGGGTTTACGGCTAACCCCAAGAAGTGTACCATTGGGCAGGAGGAGGCCAAATATCTTGGGTACACCATTGGGAGGGGAGTAATAAAACCCCAACTCAACAAAGTCGAGGCCATCCAGAGTTGGCCACGTCCCAACAGCAAGAAGCAGGTACGAGCCTTTCTGGGAATCGCTGGGTATTATCTGCGATTCATTCCCCACTTTGCTTCTAAGGCTGTGCCCCTAACCAACCTGACGAAGGGGAAAGGGTCGGTCATGATTAAATGGACCCCCGAGGCTGAGGCAGCATTCCAATTCTTGAAACAAGCCTTATGTAGCCAGCCAGTGTTGTACTCACCCGACTTCTCTAAAGACTTTGTCGTACAAAGTGATGCGTCAGATGTGGGGTTAGGAGCAGTATTGTCCCAGGTCTGGAACGGGGAAGAGCACCCAGTCATTTACCTCAGCAGGAAGTTGAAGTCCCATGAGGTAAATTACGCCACCGTTGAAAAGGAGTGTTTAGCGGTGAAGTGGGCTCTAGATTCCCTTCGGTACTACCTGCTAGGTAGGCACTTTGACATGGTTACGGATCACGCTCCGTTAAAGTGGATGGCTCAAAACAAGGAAACAAATAGAAGAGTGAATAGGTGGTTCCTGGCCCTCCAGGAATTCAACTTCACAGTAAAGCATCGCCCTGGCGTTCAAATGGGGAATGTGGATGCTTTGTCTCGAGTACATGAATGCCTGATTGCTGGTGTTCCAACCCCGAGGTTAAAACAAGAGGGGGGGGTATGTGACAGCAGGAAGGTGGGGTCACCTGGTTGCATCCAGGGGGGTAGATATATTTCGCCCAGATTCAGGCTTTACGCCGACTTATACAACTAGGTGGAGAGTTGTATAAGCCCAGCTGAGGCTAGTGGGCTCATGGATGACTCATACCTCTAGGGAGAGTGTGGGGCGTCGTGCAGACAGGGAGTTGATGAGACCAGCTGAAGCTTGTCAGCTCATTTAGGCCTCTATAAGAACTCCCAGATTCATTAGGTGTTAGCTCATGCCTGGAACCAGACCTGTGTGGACTGTCTAGGGAGAGTGAACCCCTGTGCGGTGAGACAAAGCCTGTGTGGCTATTTGCTTGGACATTTAAAACCAGGGACTTAGGGACTAGGACAGCACTAGGCTGATCCCAGTTGTTAGTTAGGAAACCTGTATGTTTACTCAGAGGTCAAGTTGACCAGGATTTATTTTATTTATGTTTCTTTTGCTTTGCTGTGTTTTGTCACTGTAAATAGAAAATAAACCGCACCTTTTTGATTTTGAAAACCACTACCTCCGTTTGCTGGGCCTGTTTTTGTGTGGGGAGCCCATCCCGGGGGTCACACACACCCGCTGCCGAGCTAACCCCCTCACACTACCTATAGTTTTCTGTCCCTAGAAAAAATGTTTTTTTAAAGCACACTATAGCACAAGGAGAATTTCCCTCACTTTCCTTCTTTGTCCCTAGAAACAAGGATTATCACAGTGAAAGAAACTGACACTCTTCCTTCCTATAGTTTTCTGTCCCTAGAAAAAATGTTTTTTTAAAGCACACTATAGCACAAGGAGAATTCCCTCACTGTCCTTCCCTGTCCCTAGAAACAAGGATTTGCACAGTAAAAGACACTGACACTCTCCCTACCTATAGTTTTCTGTCCCTAGAAAAAATGTTTTTTTAAAGCACACTATAGCACAAGGAGAATTTCCCTCACTTTCCTTCTTTGTCCCTAGAAACAAGGATTATCACAGTGAAAGAAACTGACACTCTTCCTTCCTATAGTTTTCTGTCCCTAGAAAAAATGTTTTTTTAAAGCACACTATAGCACAAGGAGAATTCCCTCACTGTCCTTCCCTGTCCCTAGAAACAAGGATTCACACAGTAAAAGACACTGACACTCTCCCTACCTATAGTTTTCTGTCCCTAGAAAAAATGTTTTTTTAAAGCACACTATAGCACAAGGAGAATTTCCCTCACTTTCCTTCTTTGTCTCTAGAAACAAGGATTATCACAGTGAAAGAAACTGACACTCTTCCTACCTATAGTTTTCTGTCCCTAGAAAAAATGTTTTTTTAAAGCACACTATAGCACAAGGAGAATTCCCTCACTGTCCTTCCCTGTCCCTAGAAACAAGGATTCGCACAGTAAAAGACACTGACACTCTCCCTACCTATAGTTTTCTGTCCCTAGAAAAAATGTTTTTTTAAAGCACACTATAGCACAAGGAGAATTTCCCTCACTTTCCTTCTTTGTCCCTAGAAACAAGGATTATCACAGTGAAAGAAACTGACACTCTTCCTTCCTATAGTTTTCTGTCCCTAGAAAAAATGTTTTTTTAAAGCACACTATAGCACAAGGAGAATTCCCTCACTGTCCTTCCCTGTCCCTAGAAACAAGGATTTGCACAGTAAAAGACACTGACACTCTCCCTACCTATAGTTTTCTGTCCCTAGAAAAAATGTTTTTTTAAAGCACACTATAGCACAAGGAGAATTTCCCTCACTTTCCTTCTTTGTCCCTAGAAACAAGGATTATCACAGTGAAAGAAACTGACACTCTTCCTTCCTATAGTTTTCTGTCCCTAGAAAAAATGTTTTTTTAAAGCACACTATAGCACAAGGAGAATTCCCTCACTGTCCTTCCCTGTCCCTAGAAACAAGGATTCACACAGTAAAAGACACTGACACTCTCCCTACCTATAGTTTTCTGTCCCTAGAAAAAATGTTTTTTTAAAGCACACTATAGCACAAGGAGAATTTCCCTCACTTTCCTTCTTTGTCCCTAGAAACAAGGATTATCACAGTGAAAGAAACTGACACTCTTCCTACCTATAGTTTTCTGTCCCTAGAAAAAATGTTTTTTTAAAGCACACTATAGCACAAGGAGAATTCCCTCACTGTCCTTCCCTGTCCCTAGAAACAAGGATTCGCACAGTAAAAGACACTGACACTCTCCCTACCTATAGTTTTCTGTCCCTAGAAAAAATGTTTTTTTAAAGCACACTATAGCACAAGGAGAATTTCCCTCACTTTCCTTCTTTGTCCCTAGAAACAAGGATTATCACAGTGAAAGAAACTGACACTCTTCCTACCTATAGTTTTCTGTCCCTAGAAAAAATGTTTTTTTAAAGCACACTATAGCACAAGGACAATTCCCTCACTGTCCTTTCCTGTCCCTAGAAACAAGGATTCGCACAGTAAAACACACTGACACTCTCCCTACCTATAGTTTTCTGTCCCTAGAAAAAATGTTTTTTTAAAGCACACTATAGCACAAGGAGAATTCCCTCACTGTCCTTCCCTGTCCCTAGAAACAAGGATTCGCACAGTAAAAGACACTGACACTCTCCCTACCTATAGTTTTCTGTCCCTAGAAAAAATGTTTTTTTAAAGCACACTATAGCACAAGGAGAATTTCCCTCACTTTCCTTCTTTGTCCCTAGAAACAAGGATTATCACAGTGAAAGAAACTGACACTCTTCCTACCTATAGTTTTCTGTCCCTAGAAAAAATGTTTTTTTAAAGCACACTATAGCACAAGGAGAATTTCCCTCACTTTCCTTCTTTGTCCCTAGAAACAAGGATTATCACAGTGAAAGAAACTGACACTCTTCCTACCTATAGTTTTCTGTCCCTAGAAAAAATGTTTTTTTAAAGCACACTATAGCACAAGGACAATTCCCTCACTGTCCTTTCCTGTCCCTAGAAACAAGGATTCGCACAGTAAAACACACTGACACTCTCCCTACCTATAGTTTTCTGTCCCTAGAAAAAATGTTTTTTTAAAGCACACTATAGCACAAGGAGAATTTCCCTCACTTTCCTTCTTTGTCCCTAGAAACAAGGATTATCACAGTGAAAGAAACTGACACTCTTCCTTCCTATAGTTTTCTGTCCCTAGAAAAAATGTTTTTTTAAAGCACACTATAGCACAAGGAGAATTCCCTCACTGTCTTTCCCTGTCCCTAGAAACAAGGATTTGCACAGTAAAAGACACTGACACTCTCCCTACCTATAGTTTTCTGTCCCTAGAAAAAATGTTTTTTTAAAGCACACTATAGCACAAGGAGAATTTCCCTCACTTTCCTTCTTTGTCCCTAGAAACAAGGATTATCACAGTGAAAGAAACTGACACTCTTCCTTCCTATAGTTTTCTGTCCCTAGAAAAAATGTTTTTTTAAAGCACACTATAGCACAAGGAGAATTCCCTCACTGTCCTTCCCTGTCCCTAGAAACAAGGATTCGCACAGTAAAAGACACTGACACTCTCCCTACCTATAGTTTTCTGTCCCTAGAAAAAATGTTTTTTTAAAGCACACTATAGCACAAGGAGAATTTCCCTCACTTTCCTTCTTTGTCCCTAGAAACAAGGATTATCACAGTGAAAGAAACTGACACTCTTCCTACCTATAGTTTTCTGTCCCTAGAAAAAATGTTTTTTTAAAGCACACTATAGCACAAGGAGAATTCCCTCACTGTCCTTCCCTGTCCCTAGAAACAAGGATTCGCACAGTAAAACACACTGACACTCTCCCTACCTATAGTTTTCTGTCCCTAGAAAAAATGTTTTTTTAAAGCACACTATAGCACAAGGAGAATTCCCTCACTGTCCTTCCCTGTCCCTAGAAACAAGGATTCGCACAGTAAAACACACTGACACTCTCCCTACCTATAGTTTTCTGTCCCTAGAAAAAATGTTTTTTTAAAGCACACTATAGCACAAGGAGAATTTCCCTCACTTTCCTTCTTTGTCCCTAGAAACAAGGATTATCACAGTGAAAGAAACTGACACTCTTCCTACCTATAGTTTTCTGTCCCTAGAAAAAATGTTTTTTTAAAGCACACTATAGCACAAGGAGAATTCCCTCACTGTCCTTCCCTGTCCCTAGAAACAAGGATTCGCACAGTAAAACACACTGACACTCTCCCTACCTATAGTTTTCTGTCCCTAGAAAAAATGTTTTTTTAAAGCACACTATAGCACAAGGAGAATTCCCTCACTGTCCTTCCCTGTCCCAAGAAACAAGGATTCGCACAGTAAAACACACTGACACTCTCCCTACCTATCCTTCTCTTTCCCTAAACTAAAGGAATCCAGGTTAAGCAAGAAAAAAATAAATGTCACTGTCCCTGCCTATGCTTCTCTTTCCCTGCTCCGGAACACACTACACTAGGCCGCCGTGCTGGCGGCCTTTTATAGTGTGGGGCGTGTACTAAACACCCTCAGCAATAATTGGCCACAGGCATCCTGCCTGTGGCCAATCATTGCTCTCCTCGCTGCCGGCGCTGTGATTGGCCAAGCATGCGGGGTCACAGTGCATGCTTGGCCAATCACAGCGCCTGGATGACACTGCGATGGCGTAGTGCATTGTGGGCCGTTCGCGTCACTCGAATTTGGCGCGAACGGCCCAAATTGTTCGATCTTCGTCGAACGATCGAACAGCCGATGTTCGAGTCGAACGTATGTTCGACTCGAACACGAAGCTCATCCCTATTCTCCACTCAAGCCTGAGTGGGTATTGCTCACCCGGATAGATCCCTCTCACAGTTCTAGCAGCCGGAGTGAAGCACAAACAGACACTTCAGATTTAGTCCCCTTCAAAGACAAGTTCAGGAGATCCTCTGCCACAGAATCCTTTAGTTCCTGAATTTAGAACTTCATAACGCCTGTAGATTATTAGAGACCATAGGTGCCAATGGGACACGCTACAGGAGCTACCTTGCAACTCACGAATCCTTCCCTCTGATAGGTAACCAGGCCTCTCCGAGACCGTGACTTCCTTCACCGATCCATCGGACAGGTCCCCCACCGGTTTCCTCTGTTTCAGAGCGGGCCACCCTCCCTCGTGTTCCCTGGGACTCCAGTGGTTGGTTGGTAGGTACTGGGCCTACCTGGAACTCCGCAGCCTCGGGCTAGAGGTGCCCGAGACTCCTCGACCAGTTCACGCACCCCCCGGCCAGCAGGGCCAAAGGGGCACGACTTCACCACCAGGGGTCCTCCTTGGAATCCCCCCGGCACACCACACCAGATCATGGCGTCTGCCCTTTATGTACCCTCTCCCGGCATGCACAGCAGGCAAAAACCCACCCACCGCACGGCAGCCGAGAGAGGACACCCAATCACACCACAACGCCACCTGTGGTTCTCCTCAAGACCTGGGCAACAGCGCCACCTGCAGGTCAAGGGGAACTATACTCCAGGCAACATTACAGCAGAGCAGAGTCCAAACTAAGCAGAATTGGAGAACCTGAGCTAAACTATTGCTCAGGCTGCCCTTAAATTTAGAGCATAGCGACCCCAATTTTGGGGGTCCGCTACATGTGCAAGAAAAAAAAAAATTATTTCACATGATTGGATGATGGAAGTCAGCAGAGCTCCTCCTCATTTACTGAGCTCAGCAGCGACTGCTCTTGCAAAGTGCACGTCTATTTGCCTTTGGTAAATCAACCCTTATGTGTCAATCCTTCCTTACCTGCACTGTAAATGGTTCAAATGTGTTGATGGGATGGGTCAGGCCATACACCACTTTGTCTTTCTCCGCCACGAACGTCCCTTTAAGAAAGAGAGAAAAAAATAATAAATCAGGCTCACTAATAGCCGGCAATTATTCAGCTGATTGCGAATCCGTCCTCCCTCCCCATCCACATAATTTACCTTCACCGCCTAATTTGCTGAGTTTGGTTCATGCTGTGTCGGGGGTTGTTAAGTAAACAAATGCATATAATTAGAGTCTTTCAAATGTATTTATAGGATGAAGTAATCTATCACTTGTATATATCATATCACGTTGTTGATTGCAGCCCAGTCAGCCGGGAGCCAGGGGGAAATTCTCCAGCTTGAGCTGGCACTTGCCAAGTATCATAATCCGCCGGGCTTAACAAATGTCGGCTGTTTGTGGGCAGAATATTGATGAGCTCTTACGTGAGCAATCATATGTAATTACAGCAAAGCCTCACAGCTAGGTCACACCTGCAGGATGGACGGATCGGGGATATCTATGTGTATCTATCATCAAACTCTATCTCAGACCCTCTCTATTTTCTTTCTTTTTCTTCTTTTCTTTTTTTTTCTTTCTACCTCTTTATGCAGTAGCAGGTAGAATGGCTCTTAGCACTAGGGTTGCCACCTCATTCCTTTAAAACCCCTAGACATATTAATAGAGTTGAGCGGACACCTGGATGTTCGGGTTCGACGGGTTCGGCCGAACTTCGAAAAAAAGTTCGGGTTCGGGACCGAACTTTAACCCGAACCCGGACCCGAACCCGAACCCCATTGAAGTCAATGGGGACCTGGACTTCTAAAGACTAAAAAGGCTCTAAAAAGGTAATGGAAAGGGCTAGAGGGCTGCAAATGGCAGCAAAATGTTGTGAAGAGCATGGCAAGTGCTCTGCAAACAAATGTGGATAGGGAAATAACTTAAAATAACATAAAAAAAATAAAAATAAAAAATAATAATCTTGACCTAGGAGGACGAGGTCCATATGGAGTAGGAGGTTGAGGTGGCGGTGGATGTGGCTGTGTAGGTGGAAGCGGCGGTGGAGGAGGACGAGGTAGCCAACACTGATTCAAAAATACAACAATGGCTGGGTAAGGCCGGTGATGTGTCGAATTCTGTCCCCCGTCAAATAGTGTCCACCCTGTACTGCGCTTGCTCAGTATGTAGGACAAGGGGATTTCGAAAATCTCCCAAGACGAACGGCGCCTGCGTGGTGAGTTCAGGTGAAGGCCACACCATCCGTGGTTCAAGCCGAGCCAAGTGAGGCCGTGCCCGAAGCGTGGCGATCGAACCGAGCCCGTGAGGGGCCCTGTTACTATGTGCTACCGTATGTCCACTTGGATGATGGGGCTTGAACCTGCACTCACAGCGCAGGCGCCGTTCATCTTCGGAGATTTTGTGAATCTCCTTGTCCTCTGTACTGCGCAAGCGCTGCGCCTTCGCAGTATGGGCCGGACACAATCCGATGGCCGGACAGTTTTTGTCACAACACCGGTATACATGTCTATTCTGCACAAGGTACGGACAAGTCCTGTGGGATCCATGCCTGGTTCATTTTAATGAACGTGAGCTTGTCCACATTGGCTCTGGACAGGCGGCTGCGCTTGTCTGTGATAACGCCCCCTGCCGTGCTAAATACACATTCAGATAATACACTGGCTGCAGGGCAGGCCAGCACCTCCAAGGCATAAAGGGCAAGCTCAGGCCATGTGCCCAATTTGGAGACCCAGAAGTTAAAGGGGGCAGACCCGTCATCCAGTACGTGTAGGCCTGTGGACACATACTGCTCAACCATGTTGGTGAAATGCTGCCTCCTGCTAAGA
Source organism: Rana muscosa (assembly GCA_029206835.1). Lineage (NCBI taxonomy): Eukaryota > Metazoa > Chordata > Amphibia > Anura > Ranidae > Rana > Rana muscosa. The sequence goes on from CM055122.1 coordinate 306,032,059, forward strand.
CGTTCCATCTCAGCTGGTGGTGCTGGTTGTTGTGGCGTGCTGACAAAGCTTTTCCACATTTCAGCCATGCTAACCCTGCCTTCTGAGGTGCTGCCGGTGCCCCGGCTGCGTTGGCGACCTCTTCCTCCTCCTCTGCCTTCGCCTTGTGCTTCCACCGTACGCCCGCTGTCAGGTGGGAATGCCACCAGCAGCGCGTCTACCAGCGTACGCTTGTACTCGCGCATCTTACGATCCCGCTGCAGTGAGGGAATTAAGGACGGTACGTCGTCCTTGTAACGGGGATCCAGCAGGGTGGCCACCCAGTAATCAGCACCAGTTAAAATGTGGGCAACTCGGCGGTCATTGCGGAAACACTGCAGCATGTAATCGCTCATGTGTGCCAGGCTGCCCAGAGGCAAAGAAAAGCTGTCCTCTGTGGGAGGTGTATCGTCTGTGTCCTCTGTATCCCTCCAGCCACGCACCAGTGATGGCCACGAGCTGGTCTGGGTGCCACCCTGCTGTGAAAATGCCTCCTCCTCCTCCTCCTCCTCCTCCTCCATCTCCTCCTCCACCTCGTCATCCTCCAGAACTGTGCCCTTTCTGCCGGACAATTGTGTACCTGGCGTTTGTTGGTGCAGGAACCCACCCTCGTAGCCACTTGTGAAAGACTGCCCTGAAAGCCTTTGAAATGATCCCACTTCCTCCTCCTCCTCCTCATCCTCCTGTGCCACATCCTCTTCCATCATCGCCCAAAGCGTTTTTTCAAGGAGGCATAGAACTGGGATAGTAACGCTAAGAACGGCGTCATTGGCACTGGACATGTTGGTGGAGTACTCGACAGTGGCGTCACTAGGGTTGGTGTCACCCGGTGCGAAAAAAAATGGTGTCACCCCCCAACAACTATAGTCCCCCCTCAGTACAGACCCCCCTCCACTAACTACAGACCCCACTCCCACAGTATAGATCCCTTCCCTCAGTACAAACCCGCTCCACTAAGTACAGACTCTCCGCCATCAATATAGACCCGCCTCCCTCAGTATGAACCCCCACCTCAGTGCAGACCGCTCCATCAGTACAGACACCCCCACCTCAGTGCAGACCCCCTCAGTTACAGACACCCCCCCTCAGTTACAGACACCCCTCAGTACAGACACCCCCCTCAGTACAGACACCCCCCTCAGTACAGACACCCCCCTCAGTACAGACACCCCCCTCAGTACAGACACCCCCTCGTACAGACTCCCCCTTGTACAGACACCCCCTCAGTTACAGACACACCCTCAGTTAAAGACCCCCCCTCAGTTACAGACACCCCCCTCAGTACATACACCCCCCTCAGTACAGACACCCCCTCAGTACAGACACCCCCACCTCAGTACAGACCGCTCCATCAGTACAGACACCCCCACCTCAGTGCAGACCTCCTCAGTTACAGACACCCTGCTCAGTTACAGACACCCCCCACAGTACCAGACACCCCTCGTACAGACACCCCCTCAGTTACAGACACCCCCCTCAGTACAGACACCCCCCTCAGTACAGACACCCCCTTGGTACCAGACCCCCCTCAGTACAGACACCCCCTCAGTTACAGCCCCCCTGGTGCAAACTCCCCCTAGTGCAGACCCCATCAGTACAGACACCCCCACCTCAGTGCAGACCTCCTCAGTTACAGACACCCTGCTCAGTTACAGACACCCCCCACAGTACCAGACACCCCTCGTACAGACACCCCCTCAGTTACAGACACCCCCCTCAGTACAGACACCCCCCTCAGTACAGACACCCCCTTGGTACCAGACCCCCCTCAGTACAGACACCCCCTCAGTTACAGCCCCCCTGGTGCAAACTCCCCCTAGTGCAGACCCCAGCAGTACAGACACCCCCTCCCCCATCAGTAAAGATGCCCCCCTTACCTTACAGACCTCAGAACAGAGCGGCAGATACACACAGCGGTGTGTCTCTCGAGCGCGGGCTCCTCCTCCTCCTCTGTGGATGTAAACAGAGAGGAGGCAGAGGGGGCGGCGGCTTCCTTCCGCTCCGCTGAGGGACACAGCCGCAGCGTGAGCCTAAGGCACAGGGCAGCGGGCAATGTCAGTGTGGTGCCGCTGCGCTACCCACGGGTGTCACCCCTCTGGTGGGTGTCACCCGGGTGTGGCCCGCCCCCCCCGCACCTGGCTAGCAACGCTAGTGCATGTCGTCACATCATCACAGTGCAGTGTGATGATGTGACAGGCTGAGTCGCTCGCTGGCTCTGTAGGGTAGGGAGGAGGATTGGAATTTAGGAATAGGAAGAATAAGGAGCCGGAGGACACACACCAGGCGCGGCCGCGGCGCTGGAGGTGTTGTTCCAGGCTTCCAGCCCAGCGGGGTGAAATTAATCAATGAATGGGTCAGCTGTAAAAAAAAAAAAAAAGGGAGGGTGTCACCCCTCTAGCGGGTGTCACCCGGGGGCGGACCGCACCCCCCGCACCCCCCTAGCAATGCCTCTGGTACTCGAAACAGCGCAACAAGGCACACAGGTCTCGCATGGAGGCCCAGTTATTGGTGGTGAAGTGGTGCTGTTCCGCAGAGCGACTCACGCGTGATTGCTGCAGCTGAACCTCCACTATCGCCTGCTGCTGCTCGCACAGTCTGGCCAGCATGTGCAAGGTGGAGTTCCACCTTGTGGGCACGTCACATATGAGGCGGTGAGCGGGAAGGCCGAAGTTACGCTGCAGCGCTGACAGGCGAGCAGCAGCAGGGTGAGAACGCCGAAAGTGCGCACACACAGCCCGCACTTTCTGCAGCAGCTCTGGCATATTGGGGTAATTTTTAAGGAACCTCTGGACCACCAAGTTCAGCACATGCGCCAGGCAAGGGATGTGCGTCAAACCGGCTAGGCCCAGAGCTGCTACGAGATTTCGCCCATTATCGCACACCACCAGGCCGGGCTTGAGGCTCACTGACAGCAACCACTCATTGGTCTGTTGTTCCATGTCCCTCCACAACTCCTGCGCGGTGTGGGGTTTTTCCCCCAAACAGGAAAGTTTTAAAACTGCCTGCTGTCATTTACCCCTGGCTGTGCTGAAGTTGGTGGTGAAGGTGTTACGCTGACCGGATGAGGAGGCGGTAGAGGATGAGGAAGCGGAGTAGGAGGAGTTAGCAACAGGAGGCAAACTGAAGCGCCCTGCAATCCTCGGTGGTGGAAGGACATGCGCCCAACTGCTATCTGCCTCAGGCCCAGCCGCCACTGCATTTACCCAGTGTGCTGTTAGGGAGATATAACGTCCCTGACAGTGCTTACTGGTCCACGCATCCGTAGTTAGGTGGACCTTGCCACAGATGGCGTTGCGCAGTGCACACCTGATTTTGTCCCCCACTTGCTTGTGCAGGGAAGGGATGGCTCGCCTGGAAAAATAGTGGCGGCTGGGCACAACGTACTGTAAGACAGCCAATGCCATCCGGCTTTTAAAACTCTGCGTCTCCACCAGACGGAATGACAGCATTTCAAAGGCCAGGAGTTTTGAAATGCTGGCATTCAGGGCCAGGGATCGCGGGTGGCTAGGGGTTACTTCCTCTTCCGCTCCAATGTTTGGGAGATAGAGAGCTGAACGCTTCCATGGGACATTGTGGAGATGGTTGGTGACCCAGGTGGTAGTGTTGCTGGCAGATCCTCTGTTTGCGGGGTGGCAGGTGCCACTGTCACTACTCACTACAGAGGTGGATGAAGAGGCCGAGACTGCAGCAGAAGAGGAAGCAGGAGGAGCCAGAGACCTTTCTTGGTTTTTGAGGTGTCTACTCCACTGCAGCTCGTGCTTTGCACTTAGATGCCTGGTCATGCAGGTTGTGCTCAGGTTGAGAACGTTTATGCCTCGCTTCAGGCTCTGATTGCACAGCGTGCAAACCATTCGTGTCTTGTCATCAGCACATTGTGTGAAGAACTGCCATGCTGGGGAACTCCTTGGACCTGGCTTTGGTGTGCTCGGCCCCTTGCTGCGTTGGGCAGTAGCAGACATACTGTCTAGCTGACAGACGCTCCGCTTTTGCACCCTGCTCCCTCTTCTGCTGTGCTGGTGGCTCTGTGCGACCACCGCCTCTTCCTCCAAACTACACTGGTCACCTGCATAACGTTGATTCCATGTGGGGTCGAGGACCTCATCGTCCTCCACATCATCTTCCACCCAGTCTTCACCCCTGCCCTCCTTGTCTGTCTGCACAATTGCGAAAGCAGCAGCAGTTGGCACCTGTGTTTCGTCATCATCCGAGATGTACTGTGATGGTCCTCCCATGTACTCATCATGAAACATAAGTGGTTGGGCATCGGTGCACTCAATCTCTTCCACTTCTGGGGCAGGGCTAGGTGGATGGCCCTGGGAAATTCTGCTAACAGAGTCATCGAAAAGCAGAAGAGACTGCTGCATGATTTGGGGCTCAGACTGCTTGGCTGATTTGCAAGGGGGTGAGGTGAAAGACTGATGGACATGGGTTTCAGGTGCCAACTCTGTTCTTTCATCAGAAGAGTGGGTGGGAGACAATGTGAAGGAACCCGAGGCACTGTCAGCAACCCAATCTACTATCGCCTGTACTTGTCCTGGCCTAAACATTCGTACAGCCTCATTAGGCGCGACAAAATACCGCCGCAGGCTCGGTCGCCTACTCGCACCTGAGGAAGGTGTTTCACTTGTGCGTGTAGCTGGCACAGATCCACCACGTCCTCTCCCTGCAACAGGAGCTCCACCAGCAGCACCACGACCGGGGCCACCACGTCCCTTTGACCTTCTCCTCATATTTTCAAAATTTAGGATCTTGCCCTAAATGGGTGTTTTTGGAAGCGCAGAACACAACCAAAGTACGTAACCGCTGACTCGCACAGCTACAGAACTGCAGAAAATGCTATTAAAAAAAAATGTTGTTTTTTTAGTATAGCACAGTAGGAGAAAACTATATAGAAATTGTTTATTTCACACACCTCAAAATATGTATAACACACTGCAAACTTTTTTTTGTGCCACTAAACGGCGTTTTTTGGAAGAGCAGAACACACCCACAGTACGTAACCGCTGAATCGCACAGCTACAGAACTGCAGAAAATGCTATTAAAAAAAAATGTTGTTTTTTTAGTATAGCAACGTAGGAGAAAACTATAAAGAAATTGTTTATTTCAAACACCTCAAAATATGTATAACACACTGCAAACTTTTTTTTGTGCCACTAAACGGCGTTTTTTGGAAGAGCAGAACACACCCACAGTACGTAACCGCTGAATCGCACAGCTACAGAACTGCAGAAAATGCTATTCAAAAAAAAATGTTTTTTTTTTAGTATAGCACAGTAGGAGAAAACTATATAGAAATTGTTTATTTCACACACCTCAAAATATGTATAACACACTGCAAACTTTTTTTTGTGCCCCTAAACGGCGTTTTTTGCAAGCGTACATTAAAGTGCAAATTTATTTATTTATTTTTTTGCACTAAACGGGTCTTTTTTTGCACGAGCAAAATAAAATGCTTTTTTTTTTTTGCCCTATGGGTCTTTTGGAAAAGAGAACAATAAAGTGCCTTTTTTTTCCCCCTAAAAGTTAGATTTTCTCTGACACTGGGCTCATGGCAGTGTAAAAAGACTGCACTGCAACACAAACAGGTAAACCTATGTAGATCGCTGATTTTAATCTCTGAATCTGGACTCCTATATAATATTCTCTCTCCCTGAAAGCACCAACACAGGAACCTGGCCCTACACTACACTATCTCTCTATCTTTTCCCTCAGATTGTAGAATCAGGACTACCTCTTCTATCTTTCTATCTCTCCCTAAAAGCAGCAGCAGCAGACTAGATCCTCTCCCTATCTATTCTGAAGCAGAGTGACGTGTGTGCTGTGTGCCTCTAGCTTATATAGAAGCTGGGTCACATGTTGCACTGACCAATCACAGCCATGCCATTAGTAGGCATGGCTATGATGGCCTCTAAGGGCACACCAGCTAATCAAAAGGTGATTGGCTGGCCCCTGAAGCATTTCTAAATGCGTTATTAGATTGCCGAACCCGAACCCGGACTTTTGGGCAAAGTCCGGGTTCGGGTTCGGGAAAAAGCTAAAGTTCGGTACGGACCCGAACTTTACAGTTCGGGTTCGCTCAACACTACATATTAATTATACAGTTTCTGTGGCTGATTAAGGTGGTAATTAAACTTACCTGGTGCCTTAGCTGCATTAAACTAGCCTCAGAACCTGTGTAATTCATATGCGTTTCGGATTAAAGGGATGAGGAGGCAACCCTACTTAGCACATTTAGCACACTCTCTGAGCGGACAGGCGATCGCCTGGGACCTGTCACGTCCCAGGTGATCGCCTACAGGGAGGGGCCGCCAAAAGGCGATATGACGTGTCGCCTAGGCGGCCCTAGGGCGGAAGGAGGAAGTGGGACAGGAAGTCCCACTCCTACTGAAGCCCCCACTCCCCCCCAAAAAAATTACATGCCAAATGTGGCATGTAAGGGGGCGAGGAGTGGATTAAGCGGAAGTTCAAAATTTGGGTGGAACTCTGCTTTAAGTAAATTTAGTAGCAGCTTCTGATTTATTTGGCTGTTCCGGGTCTCACAGGCTGCAGATTTGCTTGCATTTTCTTGCATTCTCGATGCTTCTGGACCATAGTGGGCAGGAAAGTCATATGAGCAGCCTCAATATTAATTGTACTTCAGCCAATCCCTGGGGAGGTATGCCCAGTAGGTGACTGGAAAGGCATATGAATAGCCTGAGTTTTGGAACAGCAGGGTCTTCCTGTATTCCATCCACCTGGAACCCGCCACAATCCCCCACGGCAGTTCTACTGGTTCAAGCTGATGTTCATCGAGGTCTCAGCTGCGGTTTAGCTTGGAGGGGGCCTCTTTTTAAATATATTTGGAGCTAAGGATCTGGTCTGGAGAGCTCACTGAGGAGTATTTGGTGGAGATTGGAAAGGGTCTAGCTGTACTATGGCATTGTGAGCATTTATTTCCCCCTCACTGAAGAGTGTTATAATATATATCAGTGGCGGTGCGTCCATTAAGGGCACACAGGTGCCGCCACCTCTCTCCAGCCACCCCCTCTATGTATCATGGATAGATTCATGAATAGCATGAATCTATCCATGGGCGCCGCTGCCACCCCCTATTCAGGCGTCCCGCCCCTTTTCGGACACCGGGAGCCTGAATTACAGCGGTGCAGGTGTTTTTTTTTTGAAGCACCTGATTAGAGCCATAGACTAAAGACATAGACATAGACTAATAGGCTTTAAAAAAGGTGAACTTGGTGTAAAAAGCATTGCGCTCACAGTCCACCCAGGTGTGTTAGAAAAGCGAATGAATATTCACTTTTCTAATACTGAACTGCCTCTTAGCCAATCAGGAGACGCAAGACTAATACCCATCACCTTATTGGCTGTAGGCACAAGCGATCCCATTGGCCGCCTGAGAGAAGGCAAGAAGAGACGCACGGAGGACACAGGAGCCGCCGCCTGACCCACGCTACCCGTCCCACAGCTCGCCGCTGTTACCCACTCCCTGACCCACCACCACGATGGGGCAAGTGACGGGCAGACAGCAAATGGGCAGGCGGGTGTCACAGTGACTGCATATGATGGGGCATAGTTGGCTGCATATGTTGGGCACAGTGGCTGCATATGATGGGGCACAGTTAGCTGCATATGATGGGGCATAGTTGGCTGCATATGATGGGCACAATGGCTGTATATGATGGGGCACAGTTGGCTGCATATGATGGGCACAGTGGCTGTATATGATGGGCACAGTTGCCTGCATATGATGGGCACAGGGACTGCATATGCTCAGTGGCTGCATATGATGGGCACAGTGGCTGCATATGATGGGCACAGTGGCTGCATAAAATGGGCAGAGTGGCTGCATATGATGGGCACAGTGGCTGCATATGATGGCTCAGTGAGGCTGCATTTGATGTCTTTGTTTCAGCATTTTTCAGTTTGTTTGCATACTGGAAGGAGGCATCTGGCTATCCTGTGACATTGTGCATACCTACCCAAGCACAAAGCCTTAGTGACTGAGTGCTGGTGTACTTTGGGTGAGAGTGCCAGTGGTAATTCTGGCTGAGCTAGGCTTAGCAAGGTCTCAGTTTTGGCTTAGCTTCTGGCATAAAGACTGTTTAAAGAAGCTTAGCACAGTGTAGTGAGTCCTTCTGTTCCTGTGTAGTGTTTCCAGAGTATCCTATACCACCCTATACTCTCTCCAAGATTATTCAGCAATACATACAAAAAAGACATCCCCTAGATATACAAAAAAAGACATCCCCTAGACCAGGGGTAGGAAACCTTTTAGAAGTTGAGATCTACCTGGACAATGTGGAGGAAATCAAAGATCCCTGGGTGGGGGGCCAGCATCCAATTAAAACACAGCATGAAGAACACATCACCCCCCCCCCCAGTAGTGTTCTATGCCCACCCCCACTCACAGTAGTGTCCTCTTCTACTCCTCTCATAGCAGTGTCCTCTGCCCCCTTCACATCCCCCACCCCCACTGTAGTGTCCTCTTTCCCACATGGCAGTTTCCTCTGCCCCCCTTCCCCTCGTAGTGTACTGTGCTCTCTCAAAGCAGTGTCCTCTGCCCCCCTTCCCATCATTCCCACTGTAGTGTCCTCTGCCTCTCTGCCCCCCATAGCAGTGTCTTGTGCCCCCCAAAGCAGTGTCCTCTCCCCTTCCATAGCAGTGCCTTGTCCCCCCCCCCAAAGCAGTGTCCTTTGTCCCCCTCTGCCCCCCCCCCCAAACACACATACAAACAACAATGTGTAGGTATCACTCAGATGTACTGCAGAGCGGAGATCGGGAGGTAGCACAGTACTGGATGGAGGCGGGAGCTGCCAGAGTTAACTTTTTACATTAACAAGCTGGTGATTGGTTGCTGGTTAACTCGAAAAGTGAACGGAGGTAGCTCCAGCTCCCGCCCTCCAACCAGTACTGTGCTGTGTCCCGCCCTCTGCTCTGCAGTGTAGGTGAGAGCGGCGGAGTTCGGGGGGGAAGGACCGCCAAAGCAGGGCCATGTTCGCGATCATTGGGCAGATCGGGGTGGACGGCTTGCTGACCCGCGCTCTAGACTGTTGTTTGAGCCAAAGTGCATGAACTGTTGCTGTTGCCTGGCTGCCGCTACACTGCTTTGGGAAAGAACCTGTTAAATTACAGCGGATCCTACAGGGGCAGCGCTACACTAGATTGGCTGTATATTCCTGTGTAGTGTAGAGTAAGATGTAAACTCCTCAAGTTTAACCAACAGGAAAAAAAAAAATGTAAAAGCATTCAAACATATTATGTATTCACCTAGAAAAACTAATATTTAAATATATACACACAGTAGACGGCTTATTACTGCAATGGTAAATAATTGAAAACAGAAATTTTCTACCTTTTGAAAAATGTCCCTCCTCAAAGGAAATCGAATTTTGATGTTTTATACTGAAGTGGTACTTGTGTGTTTATTGCTCGATTGTCAGCTGGTGATTAATTACGGGGAGTGAGCTTCATATAATGTTATTCATTAGGCTACACTGATCTGTTGTGCCTGCGCCGCTTTAAACTGAAATGTTTACCGAAGATGGAGCGCTGTACTTTATACTGTCATACGGTTCTGCACGTAAATAAATATTTTTCCTGTATATTAAATATTTCGGAGGGCACTGACAAATCCAGAAGGCAAAGTCACAATCACTATAATAAATACTGTATGTATATATATATATATATATATATATACACAGTATGTCACAAAAGTGAGCACACCCCTCACACTTTTGTAATTATTTTTTTCTATCTTTTCATGTGACAACACTGAAGAAATTACACTTTGCTACAATGTAAAGTAGTGAGTGTCACGAGACGACGTGAACTTTCACGAAATGCGTAGGGCGGGTACGAGCGTTGTGCTGACGTCACCGTGCCCCGAGATGACGTGAACTTTCATGAAACGCGTAGGGCGGATACGAGCGTTGTGCTGACGTCACCCTCCACTGCTCGGTTTCCATGGATGTGTCTGTGTGCCAGCACCTGACCGGCCGGCGCTGCTATACTTAAGACTGTCTACCAAGTTTGCTCTTGTGAGTATGTTTTTATGTTTCTTTTAACAATAAACCCCAAGGATTTTACACTATCCAGTGTCCCCCCTCTTTCTATGTGCATCTAATGGTGTGGAATACTGGCATCTGAATGATGATATATGGGCTGTCTGGCGGTGCCAATTGAGATCTACTACATGTTGACGGTATCAACTGAGATTTACCACATGCGGTCTGAGGTCCTCCGTCATAGGGGACCAATTCTATCTGGTAAGCAGGACTACTTACTGAAGGTGGTGGATTTTTTACGTTTGGTATTTTTTTGAAGATTGGATTTCTTTCATCATTTCCTGGATAGCTGCACGGGTGTTTTTGTTTGGATCACAATATATGAACTCTGATGTTGTTTGCACAAATGACCAGTGGACTATTTTGAATATTTATATTTATTCATTTATTCATTTTTTCATCACTTCAACTACTAACATTGTTTATGTTGATTTTATATTTTGTTTCTTCACCGAGGACCTTATAACTTTTTTTAGCCACTGCTGTATTTATTTAGATTTTTCAATCACCCAGTGGTGTGCCTATGATAGATCTAGCGCAACTATATATATTTGTTATCAGGTGTGAATGGGGAGCAGGTGTGTTAAATTTGGTGTTATCGCTCTCACACTCTCAGGCTGGGTTCACACTTGTACGACAAACGCTCCGACATTGGGAGCTCATGTCGCATGACGTGTGAAAACCAATTTTTCCCTATGAGAGCCGTCTTAACTGGTCCGACACAAGTCGGTCCGACTTTGAAAATGCTCCCTGTACTACTTTGGACCGACTTTGATCCTAATTCAGCCAATAGAATATCAATGAAGTCAGATCAAAGTAGGATACTTGTCCTTACCATCCGACTTGTAACATCCGACATGGTGATTACAGCAGCAGTAAAAGGAATTTATCTCACATTGGGATTGTTTTGATTGGTCAAAGGACAAGTCAGACTATCACAAAGTTGGATCAAAGTAATATCCTGTTCATTCAAGTCGGATGGATGTAGGACCAATGTAGGACTGATGTCGCAGAGCAAAGTAGGATGAAAGTCGTATGACTGTCGTGTAGTATCAGTGTGAACCCAGGCTCAGGCCGGGTTCACACTGGTATGACAAACGCTCCGACATTGGGAGCTCATGTCGCATGACGTGTGAAAATCAATGTTTCCCTATGGGAGCCTTCTTAATTGGTCCGACTTTGAAAATGCTCCATGAACTACTTTGGTCCAAATTTGGTCCTAATTTAGCCCATTAAATATCATTGAAGTCGGATCAAAGTCGGATCCTTGTCCTAACCATCCGACCTGTGACATCCGACATGGTGATTACAGCAGCAGTAAAGGGAATTTATCTCACACTGGGATTGTTTTGATTGGTCAAAGGACAAGTCGTACTAGCAAAAAGTCGGATCAAAGTGGTATCCTGTTCATTCAAGTCGGATGGATGTAAGACCAATGTAGGACCCATGTAGGACTGATGTTGCAGAGCAAAGTAGGATTACAGTTGTATGACTGTCCTGTAGTATCAGTGTGAACCCAGCCTCATACTGGTAACTGGAAGTTCAACATGGCACCTCCTGGCAAAGAACTCTCTGAGGATCTGAGAAGAGAGTTGTTGCTCTACATAAAGATGGCCTAGGCCAGTGATGGCGAACCTTGGCACCCCAGTTGTTTCGGAACAACATTTCCCATGATGCTCATGCACTTTGCAGTGTAGTTGAGCATCATGGGAAATGTAGTTCCAAAACATCTGGGGTGCCAAGGTTTGCCATCACTGGCCTAGGCTATAAGAAGATTGCCAAGACTCTGAAACTGAGTTGCAGCACGGTGGCCAAGACCATACAGCGTCAGGTTCCACTCAGAACAGGCCTCGCCATGGTCGACCAAATAATTGAGTGCACGTGCTCAGCGTCATATCCAGAGGTTGTCTTTGGGAAATAGACGTATGAGTGCTGCCAGCATTGCTGCAGAGGCTGAAGGGGTGGGGGAGTCAGCCTGTCAGTGCTCAGACCATACTGGAGTACTGGAACCATGTCCTGTGGTCTGATGAGATCAAGATAAACTTATTTGATTCAGATGGTGTCAAGCGTGGGTTCTGTATGACCATGTAACCATTCTTCAAGGTTAGCATTTAACGTTAAACTGTAATGAGAGAGATACAAAGGTGGTCCTCGCTGATTTTCTTTAAAACATATTAGTTGTCTGGCAGTCTCTGTCTCAGTGGCGGCCCGTCCATTAGGGGCGCCCGAGAAGCTGCTGGTGATGGAGAGCAGGAGAACGGGAGGGTGCCGGTGATGGGGTAAGCGCTGCCCACCAGCCACCACTGCTCTGTCTTAAAATACTTTCCAATTCACTAACCTGGGAAGAGCACATTTTTAGCAAAGTTGGATGAAAGTAATATATTTTGATCAATGATTAAAAAGTATTGAAACCTTTGGGTCAGCATTAGGGATGGGCCGACCACCCCCCTGTTTGGTTCGCAGCAGAACTCCCGTTTTGAATTTTTTCTATTTTTCAGGTCCGGTGGGCGGCGTGATTGACGATGGATTTACATCAAGGGACACTATTTTTTTAATTTTTTAATAAAGGATTTGTCAAAAACTGTTTCTTGTGGTTATTACTTTTGTACACTTTTTTGGTGAGTGGGTAGGGGTACGATGTACCTTAAACCTATTTACATATGGGGGGGGCGATATCTGGGGGCCGCCTTGTTAAAGGGGGCTTCCAAATTCTGATAAGCCCCCCACCCATAGACCACAGCCCAGGGTTGTCGGGAAGAGACCCTCGTCCCCATCAACATGGGGACAAGGTGCTTTGAGGTTGGGGGACAGAGCCCCCCGCCCCAAAGCACCCACTCACCCATGTTGAGGGCATGTGGCCTGGTAGGTATGGTTCAAGAAGGGGGGGCGATCTTGCTTGTCTCCTCCCCTTTCCTGACCTGCTGGGCTGCATGCTCGAATAAGGGTCTGGTACGAATTTTTGGGGGAACCCTACGCCATTTTTTTATTTTTTCATTTTGGCATGGGGTTTTCCTCCGTTTTTTTTCTTGATTTTTTACATTTTTTTTTTCAGCTGTCAGCGAGGAAACTCATTGACAGCTGATGACATATTGGTTGTTAAGGATGCCACGGCCGGTTTCCCAGCCCTGCTCCTTAACAACCAGCTTACACTACACCCACATCTAGTTTTTAAAACAAGCAAGCTACAATGCCTCCCCTATGTCTTGTCCCACTACCCACCTTATACACTGGATTTTTTATTGCCCTGAACACTTACCAAACATCCTGTCCCATATGATGAGTGTCCCAGCATAGTTTGAATCGATGCAGTAGGGATTTCTGCCTGCAAAATAAGTATAGACAGAAAGTTAATCTCCATTCATCCAAAAGAAAGAAGCCAATGGAACATTGGAAGTAAAGCTTTATCGCTCTGGCAAGCAACACAAAGCTCCATTTATGACCTGCCGCTGACGCGTTTCACCTTAAACTGGGCTTAAATGTAGAGGCTTAGGTCCCAGGCAAGGTTTTGTGTTGCTTGTCTGGATCAATATAGCTTTCCCTTAGTTTCTTCTGGTGTATAGTTTGCACCTATAGGAGACCTACAGTGTTCAATGGTAAAAAATAAATATCTGGACCAATCTATTGAAGTAGTGTCATGCATGCAGCAAAACTTAGGAACCTTTGTCAGGCTATTATTGTCATCTGTGCCCCAGCTGGGGGGTCTTTCCCTTACTTACCATTAGGGATGAGCCGAACACCCCCCGGTTCGGTTTGCAGCAGAACATGCGAATTGGCAAAAAATTTGTTTGAACACGCGAACACCGTTAAAGTCTATGGGACACGAACATGAAAAATCAAAAGTGCTCATTTTAAATGTTAATATGCAAGTTATTGTCATAAAAAGTGTTTAGGGACCCGGGTCCTGCCCCAGGGGACATGTATCAATGCAAAAAAAAGTTTTAAAAACGGCTGTTTTTTCGGGAGCAGTGATTTTAATAATGCTTAAAGTGAAACAATAAAAGTGAAATATTCCTTTAAATTTCATACCTAGGAGTGTCTATAGTATGCCTGTAAAGTAGCACATGTTTCCCGTGTTTATAACAGTCCCTGAATGACATTTCTAAAGGAAAAAAAGTCATTTAAAACTACTCGCGGCTATTAATGAATTGTCGGGTCCCGGCAATACAGATAAAAGACATTGAAAAAAACGGCAGGAGTACCCCCCCCCCCAGTCCATTACCAGGCCCTTTGGGTCTGGTATGAATATTAAGGGGAACCCTGAACCAAAATGTAAAAAAAAAAATGCGTGGGGTTCCCCCCAAATTCCATATCAGGCCCTTCAGGTCTGGTATGGATATTAAGGGGAACCCTGCACCAATTTTTTTTAAAGAAATGGCGTAGGGGTCCCCCTCAAAATCCATGCCCTTCAGGTCTGTTATGGATTTAAGGGCAACCCCGCGCCAAATTAGAAAAAAAAATAGTGTGGGGTTCCCCCCAAAATCCATACCAGACCCTTATCCAAGCACGCAACCTGGCAGGCCGCAGGAAAAGAGGGAGGGACGAGAGGGCCCCCCTCCTGAACAAAGGGGACCCCCAGATCCCGGCCCTCCCCTATGTGAATTGGTAAGGGGTACATTGTACCCCTACCATTTCACTAAAAAAGTGTCAAATTTTTTTAAAACCACAGTACACAGCTTGGGACAAGTCCTTTATTAAAAATAAAAATAAAAAATAAAAATAATTCCAGCGATGTAATCCAGTCTCGATCTCCAGCGATGTAAATTCATTATCGATCTCCAGCGAGGATATGACGTTGACACGATCCTGCCTCCACAGGAGGCACCCGACGAATGAGGTGCTCCAGCCTGACAGATCTTATATAGCTGAGGGCGGGGCCGTCCGTCAGTGCAAGGGTGACCCCGCCCCCTCTGACACAACGGGAAAAGGCCGGGGTTACCCTGTGACATATACGGGTGACCCCGCCTCTTCTGACGCAACGGGACTCCCGGCCATCCTCCATTGGCCCCCCATCCTCCACCAGTACTGACTGTGTTTACTATGCTTTCATTTGTGAATGAACCAGGAAGCCACAGAGAAAGGGACTGGGGAATCTCTGTCCTCAGTCCCAAAGTGAAACCCCTGATTCACCACCAACCCCCCCCCCCAACAGAGCTCCTAAAAAACAAACAAAAAAACATTAAAAATAATATTGTAAAAACATAATTAAAAAACAAAAAATACAAATAAAAAACTAATGACAAAATCCACTGTCCTACTGACACTGTCACTGCTCTACTGACGGACACCATCCACTGTCCTACTGACACCAACCTCTGCCCTACTAATACTGTCCACTGCCCTACTGACAC
Source organism: Rana muscosa (assembly GCA_029206835.1). Lineage (NCBI taxonomy): Eukaryota > Metazoa > Chordata > Amphibia > Anura > Ranidae > Rana > Rana muscosa. The sequence goes on from CM055122.1 coordinate 306,047,487, forward strand.
CATCCACTGCCCTACCGACACCGTCCTCTGCCCTACTGACACCGTCCACTGCCCTACTGACACCACCCACTGCCCTACTGACACCACCCACTGCCCTACTGACACCGCCCACTGCCCTACTGACACCGCCCACTGCTCTACTGACACCGCCCACTGCTCTACTGACACCATCCCCTGCTCTACTGACACCATCCTCTGCCCTGCTGACATCCATCCTCTGCCCTACTGACACCATCCTCTGCTCTACTAACACCATCCCCTGCCCTACTGACACCATTCCCTGCCCTACTGACACCGTCCTCTGCCCTACAGACACCATCCACTGCCCTACTGACACCGTCCACTGCTCTACTGACAAAGTCCTCTGCCCTACTGACACCATCCTCTGCTCTACTGACACCATCCCCTGCCCTACTGACACCATCCCCTGCTCTACTGACACCATCCTCTGCTCTACTAACACCATCCCCTGCCCTACTGACACCATCCTCTGCCCTACTGACACAGTCCCCTGCCCTACTGACACCATCCACTGCTCTACTGACACCAACCTCTGCTCTACTGACACTGTCCACTCCCCTACTGACACCATCCCCTGCCCTACTGACACCATCCACTGCCCTACTGACATCGTCCACTGCCCTACTAACATCGTCCACTGCCCTACTGACACCATCCTCTGCCCTACTGACAAAGTCCACTGCCCTATTGACACCATCCACTGCTCTACTGACGGACACGTAGAGAAAATGAGGATATGAGAGAACATGCTACATCTCTGGCTGCTGTAGATGACAAAACCAAACTGGGAAGATGTTACATGAACCTAGTAGAGATCTATACCATTACCCTAATCAATGTTCCCACTACAGACTGCTGAGGTCCAAGGGTCGCACATCACATACCAAAAGGCTGCATGTGGCCCTCAGGCTGCAGGTTGGGCACCAGAGGCCTACACTATCCAAATTCAATTTAACCTACACTCTCCAATGCTAAAAAAAAAAATGAAATACGTTTGGCTTCAGCCAGGTTTTAAATGTGAAAGCCATTAGGCCCCTAAGGCACACATCAGGCACCTTTTACCATTATTAGCTACAACACCCACTGTGAGTTCCTTTATTACTTTGTAACGAAAAGCTTGGCTTCCCTGACTTTAAAAAGGAAATTCCACCCACCTCTCAATGTCCTTTCCAATGAGAGCGCCTAAGGCCCCTTTCACACTGGGGCAGGGAGGTGCGCTGACGGTATAGCGGCGCTATTTTTAGCGCCGCTATACCGTCGTTTTTACCGCGATATCGGCCGATAGCGGGGTAATTTTAACCCCCGCTAGGGGCCAAAAAGGGTTAATACCGCCCGCAATGCGCCTATGCAGAGGCTCATTGCCCGCGGTATTACCGCGGTTTCCCATTGCTTTCAATGGGCAGCAGCGGTAAAGGAGCGGTAAACATACCGCTCCTTCACCACTGCAAAGATGCGGCTAGCAGGACTTTTGGAGCGGTCCTGCTAGCGCACCGCTTCAGTGTGAAAGCCTTCGGGCTTTCACATTGAAGACTGCAGGGCACAATTTTTTCAGGCGGTATAGCAGCGCTATTTTTAGTGCTAAACCGCCTGAAAAACGTGTCAGTGTGAAAGGGGCCTAAGTGGCCAAAATCAGTGCTTTGATAGGGCAGAGGGATAAATGGTGGGCATGGCTTACCGATAGGAGGAGATTTACTAAAACTGCAAAGTGCAAAATTTGGTGCAGCTGTGCAAAGAAACCAATCAGCTTCCAGGTTTTTTTTTTTTTTCAATGCTTAACCACTTCCCGCCCAGTCAATAGGAGATTGACGTCCGGGAAGTGGTTCAGTTATCCACACTGGACGTCATATGACGTCCTGCAGGATAACAGCCGCCGCGCGCCCGGGAGGGGCGTGCATCGCGGCGATCGGTGGAGCGGTGTGTCAGTCTGACACACCGCTACACTGATCTCGGTAAAAAGCCTCCGGCAGAGGCTTTTTACCGTGTGATCAGCCGTGTCCACGGCTGATCAGGATGTAAACAGGAAGAGCCGTTGATCGGCTCTTCCTCACTCGCGTCTGACAGATGCAAGTAGAGGAGAGCCAATCGGCGGCTCTCCTGACAGGGGGGGTTCGCGCTGATTGTTTATCAGCACAGCCCCCCCTCGGGTACCCACACTGGACCACCAAGGAAGCCCCCCAGGACCACCAGGGAACCCCAAAGCATGTGGATGGCCAGGTAAGTACCCCATGGCCATCCACATGTAAAATTTCTCAAAAAACATATGCCAATCAGTGCCCACAAATGGGCACTGACTGTCACACCACAATGTGCAATGCCCAGCAATGCCACCTACCAGTGTCAACAGTGCCACCTACAAGTGTCAACAGTGCCACCTACCAGTGTCCATCAGTGCCACCTATGAGTGCCCATCTGTGCCCATAAGTGCCCACCTATCAGTGCCCGTCTGTGCCACCTATCAGTGTCACCCATAAGTGCTCATCAGTGCTGCCTATAAGTGCCCATCAGTGCCGCCTATGAGTGCCCATCAGTGCTGCCTATGAGTGCCCATCAGTGCCGCCTATGATTGCCCATCAGTGCCGCATACCAGTGCCACATATCAGTGCCCATCAGTGCCGCCTATCAGTGCCACCTATCAGTGCCCATCATCAGTGCCCATCAGTGCCACCTCATTGGTGCCACCTCATCGGTGCCCATCAGTGTTGCCTTATCAGTGCCCGTCAGTGCCGCCTTATCAGTGCCCGTCATTGAAGTAGAAAAGGTACTTATTTACAAAAAAAATTACAGAAACAAAGAAAAACTTCGTTTTTTTCAAAATGTTCGCTCTTTTTTTATTTGTTGTGCAAAAAATAAAAATCGCAGAGGCGATCAAATACCACCAAAAGAAAGCTCTATTTGTGGGAACAAAATGATAAAAAAATTGTTTGGGTACAGTGTTGCATGACCGCGCAATTGTCATTCAAATTGCGACAGCGCTGAAAGCTCAAAATTGGCTTGGGCAGGAAAGTGTATAAGTGCATGGTATTGAAGTGGTTAACCACTTCCTAACCGCGCCATAGCTGAAACACATCTACAGCGCGGCTCTGTTGTTCCAGGACATCCTCCCAGAACCGCGCACCTTGCACGCCCCCATCCAACGCGCTCTGTGATAGCTGTTAGGACACAGCCGATCGCAGATTGTGGTAAAGGTCACAGTGGTCCTTTACCACGTGATCAGCTGTGTCCAATCCTGATGCCTCCTCATCAGTGCCACCTATCAGTGGCCATCAGTGCAGCCTCATCAGCGCACATCAGTGATGGGGAAAATTTACTTATTTGCTAAATTTTAGAACAGAAAATAAGAAAAGGGTTTATTTTTATTTATTTATTTTTTTTTTCTGTATTTTTCTATTTGTTTAGCAAAAAATAAAAACCCCAGTGGTGATTAAATACCACCAAATGAAATCTCTATCTGTCTAAAAAAAAAATGGTAAAAATTTCCTGAGTACAGCGTTGCATGACCGTGCAATTGTCATTGAAAGTGCGACAGCTCTAGAAGCTGAAAATTGGCCTGGGCAGGAAGGGGGTGAAAAAAGTGCCCGGTGGGCAAGTGGTTAAGCTTACATTCATACTTTGCATTTTGTAAACGTGTGAAAAATCACTTGATTTGGTTGCACGCTTATGATATGTACGAAATACACAGCTTGCGCTTGTGTTGCCATTCATTGCTAATGGCACCCAAAATGCAGCAAAAAAAGACACACATTTTAAAGATGCATGAGCTTCTTTGCCAGGATTTTATTGCACGTAGGGCAGCCCATTCAAATGAACTGCTGCTCTATGTGTTTGTCGCAAAAAAAAAACGCAAAAAATAAATAAAAATGCATGTGCATGAACCGATTTTGCGCACATTTACAAAATGCAAAGTGAGAATGCGGGCGAACTCTCTGAAAACACGCCATAGATTTCTTCACTATAGGTCTTTTGTTAACATTGATATTACGTATATAATTTCTATACAAGGCATTTTGTGATGTATTATTACCTCCCCTGCTGTGATTGTCGGCAACCTCCAGATTCATATTTCTTTTCAGCGCTCCATAACGTTGGACAAAGCCCTCGCTACTGTAATTGGCGGACTTCCTCACTCACAGAGCTATACACAGAGCCTGGAGTTTGAAATATGGCTTCCCTGCCATGTCTTCAGGTGAAGCGGAACTCCAGGCAGATTTAAAATCGTTTAATCCAGTTATATGTTCATTAAAAAAATATTTTTACCTACAACTAGTAGAAGTACCGGGATCTTTCACGATATTGGCCTCTGCAACCCGCATCATTGAAGTGAATGGGACGCCCTACGCACGAGACGCAGAATTGTGCGAAAATCACCTACATAAAATCGTGAATGCGAGTTCCCGCTACGCAAAGTGTGAATGGGTCCTAAGAGGAATTCCAGGAATTGATACTACAAGTCCCATGAGGCATTGCAAGGCAGACAGTTACAAGCATGACTCCCACAGCAGAGGTATGATGGGACTTGTAGTTTTGGAATGGCTGGAGGGCCACCAATTTGAGACCCCTGGTTTAGACCAATGTCATTTCAGGGGGCAGTCACATGACACCCAGGTTCCTCTTTGAATTCCCTTCCAGCGGTGGGCAAACCTCAATGATGCAGAGGACAGAGCTGACATGATGACACCAGGGGGCGCTCATTGCATCATTATACTGTGAGTGCAGGGCGACCACTGGTGGTGCCCCGTTCTAGAGTTGGGGTCTATAACATCCTGCATCCATAGAATGTCCCCAGTCCCCACTGGCTGTTATTCAACCACAAAATATTGAGGACATCTGGTGGTGACAAGAGTTTATTGCGTGGGACAGCGCAGGAAAGAAGGTGAGTACTGCAGGCAAAGCTGCTTTTTATGTTTTAACACCTGTACTGGAGGACCATAAACAAACAAACAAAACAATTGCCTGGAATTGTTCTTAATATTAAAGGGGTTGTAACCCCTCCTGTTTTTTCACCTTACCGCATCCTATGCATTAAGGTGAAAAAACTTCTGGCAGTCACCGGCCCCCCAATTTTACTTACCTGAGCCTTGGAATGTCCCACACCAAGGACACGCTGTCTCTCTGCCCGGGGGTTCTCGGCTCTTCATTGGATAGATTGATAGCAGCGCAGCCATTGGCTCCCGTGACGCGGGTGTCGGGGGCAGGGCCAAGTCCTGCATTCATGTCTATGGATGCCAAATGCTGGACTCGGGAGCGCGCCCGCAAGGTAACCCCCCGGGAGAGCGCTTCTCCTAGGGGGGTTATCTGATGCGGGGAGGAGCCGCAAGAGCCGCCGGGGGACCCCAGAAGAGGACGATCGGGGCCACACTGCAAAACAAACTGTACAGTGGAGGAAAGTATGATATGTTTGTTATTTATAAAAAATAAAAAAAAAATCGAACCTTTACAACCACTTTAAAGAGGAACTGCAGTCTGCTCACATAATTTGTAATAAAAACATCTTTTCCATTCTGAAGCTTCCCTCCAATCACTTTGCATATTATTTTATATATACTGTGATTCTGTACTTGCCTAATATGCTGCAGAAATCTCTCTCCACTAAGTCTGGCTGCCTCCATTTTAACTGTGGGCAGCTGAAGCTGCTGCTTGTTCACTTCCTGGATTTACACAGACACACCTCCAACTCTGCAGCTCTCATTGGTCCTCTTACGACTCATCCCCTCCCTTCCTGGCAAACTCTAACAAGAGTGAGAGAGAGAGCTGTGCATGATGTCATAAACCTAGGCTAAGGACTAGGGATGAGCCGAACACCCCCCGGTTCGGTTTGCAGCAGAACATGCGAACAGGCAAAAAAATTGTTCGGACACACGAACACCGTAAAAGTCTATGGGACACGAACATGAAAAATCAAAATTGCGAATTTTAAAGGTTAATATGCAAATTATTGTCATAAAAAGTGTTTGGGGACCCGGGTCCTGCCCCAGGGGACATGTATCAATGCAAAAATAAGTTAAAAACTGATGTTTTTTCAGGAGCAGTGATTTTAATAATGCTTAAAGTGAAACAATAAAAGTGAAATATTCCTTTAAATTTAGTACATGGGGGGGGGGGGGTGTCTATAGTATGCCTGTAAAGTAGCGCTTGTTTCCCGTGTTTAGAACAGTCCCAGCACAAAATGTAATTTCTAAAGGAAAAAAAGTAATTTAAAACTACTCGCGGCTATATTGAATTGTCAGGTCCCGGCAATACAGATAAAAGTAATTGAAAAAAACGACAGGGCCCCCCCAGTCCATTACCAGGCCCTTTGGGTCTGGTATGAATATTAAGGGGAACCCTGAACCCCAAAAAAATGAGTGGGAGTTCCCCCCAAATTCCATTACCAGGCTCTTCAGGTAAGGGGAACCCCGCACCAAAATTAAAAAAAATATGGCGTGGGGTTCTCCCAAAAAATCCAGTCCCTTATCCGAGCACGCAACCTGGCAAGCCGCAGGAAAAGAGGGGGGGACCAGAGAGCGAACAATACCAGGCCACATGCCCTCAACATGTTGATGGGGACAAGGGCCTCATCCCCACAACCCTTGCCCGGTGGTTGTGGGAGTCTGCGGGTGGGGGGCTTTTCGATATCTGGGAGCCCCCTTTAACAAAGGGGACCCCCAGATTCCACCCCCCCTATGTGAATTGGTAACGGGTACATTGTACCCCTAACATTTCACAAACAAATGTGTCAAAAAATTTAAAAACCACAGTACACAGCTTGGGACAAGTCCTTTATTAAAAAGTGAAAAAAAAAAAAGCGAAAAAAATTCCAACGATGTAATCCTCTTTCGAGCGATACGGAGGAAAAAAAAAAGCTGACTCGATCCTCGAGGCACCAGCGGAATGACGCTCTCTCGCCTTGCGCAGGTGACCCCGCCCCCCTCTGACTCAACGGGGAAATGCCGGGGTTACCCAGTGACGTGTACGGGTGACCCCGCCCCCTCTGATGCGTCACGGGAAACCGTGTCAGTGGGGGCGGGGTCACCCGTACATGTCACTGGGTAACCCCGGCATTTCCCCTTGCGTCAGGGGCGGGCGGGGTCACCCGCGCATGTGACGGGTGGCCCCGCCCTCGGTTATAAAAGAACTGTCAGACAGCTCTCGTGTCATTCGGCCGGGCGCCTCCTATGGAGGCGGTATCATTCGTAGCGGCGGGTCAGACTTGTAGAAGGATTACAGTGCTGGATTATTATTTTTTTATTATTAAAGGATTTGTCCCAAGTTGTGTGCGTGTTTTTTTTCTTTTTTCTCACTTTTTTGGGTGAAATGGTAGGGGTACAATGTACCCCATTACCAATTCACATGGGGGGCTGGCATCTGGGGGTCCCCTTTGTTAAAGAGGGCTTCCAGATTCCGATAAGCCCCCCGCCCGCAGACTCCCACGACCACCGGGCAAAGGTTGTGGGGATGAGGCCCTTGTCCCCATCAACATGAGGACATCCTCCCCATGTTGAGGGCATGTGGCCTGGTACGGTTCAGGAGGGGGGGCTGCTCTCTCGACCAACCCTCTTTTCCTGCGACCTGCCAGGTTGCGTGCTCGGATAAGGGTCTGGTATGGATTTTTGGGGGGAACCTCTCGCCATTTTTTTTTTACATTTGGCGCAGGGTTCCCCTTAATATCCATACCAGACCTGGTAATGGACTGGGGGGGGGGGGGAACCCATGTAGTTGTTTGCAATGACTTTTATCTGTATTGCCGGGACCCGACATTCAAATTACTTTGTTTCCTGTAGAAATGACACTTTTTGCAGGGACTGTTATAAACATTGGAAACATGCGCTACTTTACAGGCAAATTTAAGACACCCCCCAGGTACAAAATTTAAAGGAATATTTCACTTTTATTGTTTCACTTTAAGCATCATTAAAATCACTGCTCCCGAAAAAACTGCCATTTTTAAAACTTTTTTTGCATTGATACATGTCCCCTGGGGCAGGACCCGGGTCCCCAAACACTTTTTATGACAAAAACTTGCATATTAACCTTTAAAATTAGCATTTTTGATTTCTCCCATAGACTTTCAAAGGGTGTTCTGCAGCTTTCGAATTTGCCGCGAACACCCCAAATTGTTTGCTATCCGGCGAACGGGCGAACAGCCAATGTTTGAGTCTAACTCATGTTCGACCCGAACATAAAGCTTATCCCTACTAATGACCAGACAAGAAACAGGAAGTGGACAGGAATGTTTTACTATCCAAAGATAGACAGAAGATTTAATAGATGGAAAGATGAAAAAATTACTGAAGTTCCGCTTTAGGTACCGACCAGATTGTATCTATAATTACTAAAACATGAGTTTCCCTTTAATCCTCATTTTACCTAAAAGATAACAGTATGCACAATGAAAAATATCTGAATGTTAAATAACTAAACCTCAGGTCCGATATAAGAGCTTTTATGTACATACTGATGGCATTTATAGGCAGCACTTTTCCAAATATTTTAATTTAATTGCATGGTTTAGCGTCCTACATTCTTCCTCCGCAGGGTGTCATGGTGTCTCTGGACTCTTTACATACCGAAATGAGAAGCTTACCATGATGGACTCTGTGGTGGCTCGGTGTGTTCAGAATCAGTTCCAGTGGACCCAAATTATTTATTATCTGTAGAGAAGATTAAAATGTGAATTAAGCATAAAATTTAACAATTAACCACCTCATTAATGTACACACAGCACCCCATATTGACAGAAAAACACAGAATTGTTGACATTTTTGCAGATTTATTAAAAAAGAAAAGCTGAAATGTAGCGCCCATACCAATTTATGGGACGCTATATGTGTAAATTTAGGGGTGGTCCGAGCCAATAGTTGGGCTCGGACCTGTTGATTAGAACAAATTGTGCTTCTGCTCTGGGTGTGATACTGCCTGGTAGTACAGTTCCCTGTTGCCAAGGGGTGGCGCTGTCACTTCGGGCTCAGGTTGAACCACAGGAGGTATCACAGCACTATTGGGTGTCCTCTCTCGGCAACGGTGCGGTGGGCGTGGTCAATCCACTGTGCCTGCTGGGAGGGTGTAGTTAAGGGGCAGACGCCATCAGGTGGGGTGGTTGGACTCCAGGGGACCCCTTGGTCCTGGAGGATGTGTGGCACGTACCCCACTTTTGTGGCCCTCATGGCCAGGGGGTGCGTGCGTGTGCTTCAGTCTCGGGCACCTTCAGCCCGAGGCTGCATCGCTGTTTGGTAGGCCCGGCTCGGCTAGCTGGGGCCTACACCTTGCGGAGGGATCCCAGGCTGCCCACCATTTGGGAGCCCAACTTTAGGAAAGGAGTCCAGGGGAGGATCGGTCCCGGCGGAGATAGCTATTGTCTCGGGGAGAGGCCTGGCCCTGGAGACTAACCTAAAGAGGGATCCGCCATCTTTATTTGTGGAGGTTCGGACATTAATCCTTCCTGTGGCAGAGGAATCCTCCTGAACGCATCCTATCACAAAGGGAAGGAAAGCTTTAATCCGTGCTCCACTCCGGCTGCAAGGACTGCTCTTAAAGAGACTATCCAGGTGAGCTATACCCACTCAGGCTTGAGTGGCGACGAAAGTGTTCTTTGAATGTTGCGTGCCTGAACCTTTCCCTACTCTGTCGTTTCTACTCTCTCTCTCTTCCAATTTTTACCTCAAGAAAATAATAAAACCTTGCTGCTTAGGTTTTACACCTGTGTGGACATTGGCTTTATTACAAAGGGACTTTCGCCTAGACAATGGAGACCGGGGATCCCCTCTGGAGAGGTAATTCGCCGCAAGGCCCAAAAATCCAACACTGCTCGCCTCTCCGTACATGGAGTTGGATACCGGGCAAGTAGCAGGTGTGCCTTACTGCAAAATGGGTGAAGCAGAAGGGTCTGTGTGCTATAGAAATATCACATGGTCCTAAGTATTCAGACCCTTTGCTGTGACACTCATATATTTAACTCAGGTGCTGTCCATTTCTTCTGATCTTCCTTGAGATGGTTCTACACCTTCATTTGAGTCCAGCTGTGTTTGATTATACTGATTGGACTTGATTAGGAAAGCCACACACCTGTCTATATAAGACCTTACAGCTCACAGTCCATGTCAGAGCAAATGAGAATCATGAGGTCAAAGGAACTGCCTGAAGAGCTCAGAGACAGAATTGTGGCAAGGCACAGATCTGGCCAAGGTTACAAAAAAAAATTCTGCTGCACTTAAGGTTCCTAAGAGCACAGTGGCCTCCATAATCCTTAAATGGAAGATGTTTGGGACTACCAGAACCCTTCCTAGAGCTGGCTGTTTGGCCAAACTGAGCTATTGGGGGAGAAGAGCCTTGGTGAGAGAGGTAAAAAAAAAACAAAGCTCACTGTGGCTAAGCTCCAGAGATGCAGTCGGGAGATGGGAGAAAGTTGTAGAAAGTCAACCATCACTGCAGCCCTCCACCAGTCAGGGCTTTATGGCAGAGTGGCCCGACGGAAGCCTCTCCTCAGTGCAAGACACATGAAAGCCCACATGGAGTTTGCTAAAAAACACCTGAAGGACTCCAAGATGGTGAGAAATAAGATTCTCTGGTCTGATGAGACCAAGATAGAACTTTTTGGCCTTAATTCTAAGCGGTATGTGTGGCGAAAACCAGACACTGCTCATCACCTGTCCAATACAGTCCCAACAGTGAAGCATGGTGGTGGCAGCATCATGCTGTGGGGGTGTTTTTCGGCTGCAGGGACAGGACGACTGGTTGCAATTGAGGGAAAGATGAATGCGGCCAAGTACAGGGATATCCTGGACGAAAACCCTCTCCAGAGTGCTCAGGACCTCAGACTGGGCCGAAGGTTTACCTTCCAACAAGACAATGACCCTAAGCACACAGCTAAAATAACGAAGGAGTGGCTTCACAACAACTCTGTGACTGTTCTTGAATGGCCCAGCCAGAGCCCTGACTTAAACCCAATTGAGCATCTCTGGAGAGACCTAAAAATGGCCGTCCACCAACGTTTACCATCCAACCTGACAGAACTGGAGAGAATCTGCAAGGAGGAATGGCAGAGGATCCCCAAATCCAGGTGTGAAAATCTTGTTGCATCTTTCCCAAAAAGACTCATGGCTGTATTAGATCAAAAGGGTGCAAATACTAAATACTGAGCAAAGGGTCTGTATACTTAGGACCATGTGATATTTCACTTTTTCTTTTTTAATAAATCTGCAAAAATTTCAACAATTCTGTGTTTTTCTGTGAATATGGGGTGCTGTGTGTACATTAATGAGGAAAAAAATGAACCTAAATTATTTTAGCAAATGGCTGCAATATAACAAAGAGTGAAAAATGTAAGGGGGTCTGAATACTTTCCCTAACCACTGTATACCGGTATATATATATATATATATATATATATATATATATATATATTTTTTTTTTAGCAAAGGCCCTAGAGCAGGGTTTGACAAATTTGTTTTGAATCTAGGAGACAGCTAAAAAAGTTAGGAGCCAGTTTTTTTTACCTAACAAATCTTAGGTAGCTGAACTTATCCTTTAACCCTTTCACAGCCGATGCCATTTTTGCATTTTTTTGCACGTTTTAATTTTTTTTTTTTTAGGCCTGAAGATTACATAAAATCCTCAAACATGATATATTTTCTGAACGCAGACACCCTAGAGAATACAATAGTGGTAGTTCCACTAGTTCTCGCAAAAGTTTTGGTAAAATATAAAAGCCGAGCCGAGTAAAGAGATACCCAACATGTCATTAAACATTAAATCATTAAAAGCCCCCTATAGGTCATCAGTTTAGCATTACGAAGGAGGTCTGGTGCCAGAATTATTGCTCTCACTCCAGCGTGCACAGCAATATGTAACATGTGTATCCATAGGCGTGCGCAGCCTATTGCATTAGGGTGTGCACCCCAAAGCTCAACACATACTACCGATCACTCACGATGAAAGGGAAGGGGCCGGTAAGTTACATATTTACCTGCCCCTTCCCCCACTCATCCTAAAACATCCCCAGCAGCAACAGACGGTGGGAGAGGAGAGTAGGGAAGCTGGTAGCGCTGCGAGGGGATGGATGTGGAGAGCCAGGGCAGTAGGGGGAATCTGTGCTGCACAGTGTGATTAGGGTGTGCCTGGGCACACCTGGCACACCCTGTGCGCACGCCTATGTGTGTATCGCAATCAATGTTTTTAGGCACCCAGCTGCATGCGTTTATGTTTGTATGTGCTAAAAATGGTGGTTTTATGAAAGGAAAAATGCACAAAATAGTAAAAGAAAAAAAAAACACCAAAGAACAACCCAAAAACAAGTTCTCCAACTTCTGATGATCGCAGCGATACCACATATGTGTATGTTATTTGTTGTTTGTACCCGTAGTACAGTCCAGAAACAATAGTGCGCAATTTGCTTATTTTTTACTGTATATTCTACCTAAAACACACTGACACTAAATTTAAAAAAATATGGTTTTTTTAATCCTACCTAAAATACACTGACCCTGACCATTGAACCCGACCTTTGACTCTGACTTTGACTCTCAGCCTGATCTTTGACCTTAACCTTGACCCTAACCCTGACCTTGGCCTAGATCAAACCCTGATCTAGCTATTTATTTTTATTCTTATGCCGCATACACACGATCGGATTTTCCATCGGAAAAAACCTCGGATAGTTTTTCCAACGGAATTCCGCTCAAGCTTGTCTTGCATACACACGGTCACACAAAAGTTCTCTGAACTTTCGACCGCCAAGAACAGGGTGACGTACAACACTACGACGAGCCGATAAAATGAAGTTCAATGCTTCCAAGCATGCGTCAAATTGTTTCCGAGCATGCGTCGGAATTTTGCGCGCCGGAATTGCTACAGACGATCGGATTTTCCGATAGAAATTTTTTCCGTCTGAAAAATTGAGAACCAGCTCTCAATCTTTTGCTGGCGGAAATTCCGATAGCAAAAGTCCGATGGAGCCTACACACGGTCGGAATTTCCGACCAAAAGCTCACATCGGACTTTTGCTGGCGGATTTTCCGACTGTGTGTATGCGGCATTAGGCTGCATTCACACCTGAGCGTCGCGTGAGCATTTTTTGCATGTATTTGTTGCGACATGTAGGGCAGCCTATTCACTTGAATGGGCCGCCCTATGCTCCAAAAACACGCCAAAGTAGCTCCTGTACCTTTTTTAGAGCTGACTTTCGTGTGTGTGCGTTTGGGGTGCCATTAAGATCTAGGCTAGTCCACTCCATGACCTCAATGTGCTTCTTCTTGAGTCACTCCTTTGTTGCCTTGGTGGTATGTTTTGGGTCATTGTCATGCTGGAAGACCCATCCATAACCCATCTTCAGTGTTCTGGCTGAGGGAAGAAGGTTCTCATCCAAGATTTTACAATACGTGGCCGCTTCCATTGGCCATTCAAGTCAGTCTGTACCTTTAGCAGAGAAACAGCCCCAAAGCACAGTGTTTCCACTTCCATGCTTTACTGTAGGGATGACGTTCTTATGCCGCGTACACACGACCGTTTTTCCTGTCATGGAAAAAAACAAAGTTTTTCTCAACGTGATTCGTCTTGATTCCTCTCAAGCCTGCCTTGCATACACACATTCAGGGAAAAAAAACGCTTGAGCAGTGGCGGTGCGTCCATAGAGGGCGCCGGAGCGCCGCCCCCTCTCGCTCCCGCACCGCCACTGAAAGACAATACACAGATTCATGCATTGCATGAATCTGTGTATTGTCACCGCTGCCGCGCTGCCCACTATTCATATGGCGGGCCTCCTGGTGAGCGCCGGCCATATGAATTAGAGCGGTGGCCGGCGGTGGGTGTAACTTGGAAGTGCCTATCAGAGCCAGCGGCTCTCACGCTGTATTCGGCTTCCAAAAACTCCTCCCAGGTACGCACGGGGGTGCGTTCCTTGGAGAAGACTGTGGAGGTTTCAGCCAATCAGGTTCACCGGATCTGGTTACCGGTGACCTGATTGGCTGAAGCGACATCGAGGGCGGGAGAACACATCGAGGACGGCGCGGACCGAGGAAGGTAAGTGCAGGGCTGGGGGGGGGGGCAGGCTGCATTTGGGGGGAACTGGCTGTATATGGGGGACAAACTGGCTGCATTTGGGGGGAACTGGCTGTATATGGGGGACAAACTGGCTGCATTTGGGGGGAACTGGCTGTATATGGGGGACAAACTGACTGCATTTGGGGGAAACTGGCTGTATATGGGGGACAAACTGGCTGAATATGGGGGCACACTGGCTATATATACGGGGACAAACTGGCTGTATATGGGGGCACACTGGCTATATATATATGGGGGCACACTGGCTGTATATGGGGGCACACTGGCTGTATATGGGGGCACACTGGCTATATATATGGGGGCACACTGGCTATATATGGGGACAAACTGGTTGTATATGGGAGCACACTGGCTGTATATGGGGGCACACTGGCTGTATATGGGGGCACACTGGCTATATATATATATGGGGGCACACTGGCTGTATATGGGGGCACACTGGCTGTATATGGGGGGCACACTGGCTGTATATATGGGGGCACACTGGTTATATATACGGGGACAAACTGGCTGTATATGGGGGCACACTGGCTATATATATATGGGGGCACACTGGCTGTATATGGGGGCACACTGGCTGTATATGGGGGCACACTGGCTATATATATGGGGGCACACTGGCTATATATGGGGACAAACTGGTTGTATATGGGAGCACACTGGCTGTATATGGGGGCACACTGGCTGTATATGGGGGCACACTGGCTATATATATATGGGGGCACACTGGCTGTATATGGGGGCACACTGGCTGTATATGGGGGGCACACTGGCTGTATATATGGGGGCACACTGGTTATATATATATGGGGACAAACTGGCTGTATATGGAAACAAACTGGCTGTATTTGAGGGGGCAAACTGGTGGCGTTTGGGCACAGTGGCTGCGTTTAATGAGCTCAGTGGCGGCAATTGATTTTTTTTTTTCAGTTTGTTTGCACCCCCCCAAAAATTTTGAGCACCAGCCGCCACTGCGCTTGAGAAAAGCGCGGTGACGTCCAACACGTACGACGGCACTATAAAGGGGAAGTTCCATTAGAATGGCGCCACCCTTTGGGCTGCTTTTGCTGATCTCGTGTTAGTAAAGTTTGGTGAGAGACGATTCGCGCTTTTCAGCCTCGTGCTTTTCAGTGCGTTACAATGCGACGAATGTATAGAATGGTGTATGCTTTTGCGCTACTAGTGAGTGAATAAAGAAAATGTGACCAAAGGTGTGGTGTGATATGTTCTTATAGCGGCTCAATCTGGCAGTGTTCACTGTACACAATAAAAGGTGAATAAAATGTAATGGTGATAAGCGCTTAAAGACATCCCATATGGGGACAGTGATAGGCACAAAATAATATATAATAAAAATATATAAAATATGACAAAATGGAGTGACCAAAAATACATATAAAGTAGTGTCACAAAAATCTCTGTGTATCCAATGTATAAATGTGTAAAAGGAATCAAATGGACTGGGGCAATAACAAACAATGAATGTCCTTATTAGTCCCCAATGTGGAGGGTGCCTCTCATATAGCTGACTTCTATTTCCAAAAATGATGTAGTAAGGTAAGATGAGTTCCTCCTCTATTGGTGTCTGCGTGATGAACGCTGCTATAGTGTGACTCTATCCTGGCCCAGTCTCCCAGAACTCTCACCTCGGTATTTGGTAAACTCTCAATTAGTAGTAGTGTCTTTAGGGATGTTCTCTCTCACTTTCTTGCACTCTCCCTCCGCTGACATGTATGGTAAGGTGGTCCACCTACAGTATTCCTGCTTTACTCCAGGGCACCGAATCACTCTCCTAACATATCTACTCCACCCATTCTCCGATAGAGTTGATTGCAGGTCACCATTTTAGCTGGCCTGTGTCCCACTTCGACGAATGTGCTATCTCTATTTCAAACGCTAGTTTTACCAGAACGAGCGCTCCTGTCTCATACTTGATTCTGAACATGCACGTTTTTTTTTCCCTCGGAAAAGCATACACACGAGCGGTTTTCGTGACGAGAAAAAGAACAACGGGAAAAATAACGAGAAAACTGCTATGGAGCATACACACCACCGGTTTTCACGACCAATCTAAAAATTGGCAGTTTTCTCATCATGAAAAACGGTCGTGTGTACGCGGCATTAGGGTCATCGTCAGCATTTTTCTTCCTCCTAACATGGCGAGTCATATTCATGCCAAAGAGCTCAATTTCGGTCTCATCTGACCACAGAACTTTCTCCCAATCCTCATCTGAATAATTTAGATGTTCATTGCAAACTTCATTGAAAACTTCAGACGGGCCTGTACATGTGCCTTCTTGAGGAGGAGGACCTTGCAGGCGCTGCAGGATTTCAATCCATGGCGGTGTATTGTGTTACCAATGGTTTGTTTGATGACTGTGGTCCTGACTACCTTGAGATCATTCACAAGCTCCTCCTGTGTAGTTCTGGGCGGATCCCTCACTTTTCTCATGATCATCTTTACCCCATTAAGGGAAAATCTTGCATGGAGCTCCAGACTGAGGACGATTGATGGTTATTTTGTATTTCTTCCAATTGCGAATAATCACTCCAACCGTTGTCTCCTCACCAAGTTTCTTGCTGATGGTCTTGTAGCCCATTCCAGCCTTGTGTCCCTGATGTCCTTTGACAGCTCTTTGGTCTTGCCCATGATGGTGAAGTTTGAATGGAAGAGAAAGATTCTGTGGACAGGTGTCTTTTATACACATAATGAGTTGTGGTCAGGAGGAGCACCTTCTACAGCAGTAAACTGTGTACCACATGAGCACCTACTGTAGCCCGTCTGTGGGGAGCCAGAATTATTGTTGGTTGGTAGGGGATCAAATAATTATTTTACTCACTGAACTGCTACTCAATTTATAACATTTGTTTCATGTGTTTTTTCTGGATTTTTGGTTGATATTCTGTCTTATTTATAATACACCTATGATAAAAATTATAGACCCTTCATTTCTTTGTAAGTGGGCAAACTTACAAAATTTGCAGAGGATCAAAATATAATTTTCCCCACTGTATGTATGCATATTTCTGTTATTTATGGGTCATTGGAGTCATAGTTTACCCAGAGCCTCCCCATGTGACAGTACGGATTGGCCCAAAGCTGTTATTATCTGTCCCACGTACGTATATTATTTTCTGTGTTGTATTCAACTGCATTGGGTTATTATTGCTTAGTAGTGTGCTGACATCTACTGGAGCTTTTGGTTCACTACAACCTGTTTACTTAGGTGATTTGGTTCCTGCCTCTGTCCTCCCCTCCTGTTTAGTGCTAATCAATCTAGGGCTGGTTTACACCAGCCATTGCATTACAGCACAGCGGCTGGTTTGCTGTGCAATCTCAATGACGGACAGAGCACAGCGCAGTGATGAAGCTCTCAGCTCGGGGTTTCCTTCTTTTTTTTTTCTTTTTTTTTTTTACAAACTTTATTGAGATGTCATACAGACATCTCATAAAGTTCACTTGCCAGTCGCACAATGCAAGGTAGTGGATTGCCTCGCAATGCACTGCACTGAAAAAAAGTACTTTGAAGTGCAGTGGTGTGAACCAGGCACATATGAAATAAGGCATTTTGTCTTGTCCATGTGGTGGGACTGCGCTAGAATAGTCGCCCAAAGCAGTCCCACCACATCTGGTGTGAATCTACCATCAGTCCTAGCTAGCTCCCTCCCATTTCTTCCATGTTCCCTCAGTCACTGTTAGTATTTTGCAGAGACAGGGTTTAGAGAAGTTTTAGTGAAGAGTTAAGCTGCCTGTGGATGGTGCCAAGTCAGCAGGTGACTATACTGTCCAGACACAATGGGTCTAAGGAGGTATATCAATGCATAAAGTGGCAATTGGAATAAAAACCTGTCACATAGAGGGAGTCATATGCTTCTCCATGCTTGGAAGTCCCAGGTATTGCCTTTGGGGCTGGACAGAGAGATGGGGGAGTAAAAGAAAGTAAATATACTATATTGCGAAAAGTATTGGGACGCCTGCCTTTACACACACATGAACTTTCCCAGTCTTAGTCCGTAGGGTTCAATATTGAGTTGGCCCACTCTTTGCAACTATAACAGCTTCTGGGAAGGATGTTCACAAGGTTTAGGAGTGTCTATGGGAATGTTTGACCATTCTACCAGAAGCGCATTTGTGAGGTCAGGCACTGACATTGGATGAGAAGGCCTGGCTCACAGTCTCCATTCATCCCAAAGGTGTTCTATCGGGTTGAGGTCAGGACTCTGTGCAGGCCAACCAAGTTCCTCCACCCCAAACTCGCTCATCCATGTCTTTATGGACCTTGCTTTGTACACTGGTGTGCAGTCATGTTGGAACAGGAAGGGGCCGTCCCCAAACTGTTTCCACAAAGTTGGGAGCAGGAAATTGTCCAAAATGCATTAATAGGTCCCTTCACTGGAACTAAGGGACCAAGCCCAACCCCTGAAAAACCACCCCACACTATAATTCCCCCTCCACCAAATGATTTGAACCAGTGCACAAAGCAAGGTCCATAAAGACATGGATGAGCGATTTTTGGGTGGAGGAACTTGACTGACCTCAACCCGACAGAACACCTTTGGGATGAATTAGAGCGCAGAATGCGAGCCAGGCCTTCTCGTCCAACATGCCTGACCTCACAAATGCGCTTCTATAATAAATAAGAATATCCTGATATATTTAAAAGGCCCTTACAATCCGACATTTCGACTTATTTACACAGATGGACAATGGGCGCCATGTTTGCTCAGTAAGGCCTCCGTTGGGGGCATGGTTAGCTGGAGGAACAAACATGGATTAATGGCCCTCTCCCTGCGCTCTGCAATGCTGGAGATAAATACTGATTATTGCACACCAACTGTTTTTCTATGTGATGAGGCAGTTTCACACTTCAGTGAGCGTGTAGCGTGCAGTTTGCCAAATTTCCACGCTATGGTGAAAAAGCAAAATATTTGGAGATTGGAAATGAAACACTCTCAGCGAGTCGGCCATGTTAGGATAATATGGAGCTCTGAAGGGGGGAGACTGCAAGAAGCCGGAGGGATGGCAACACGAAAGAGGATTTTCTGCTACATTTCACAACTTTGTTGACGCGCGATAAATTTTTTAGATAACTTTATTATTAGACAAAACATGTTAGGGACACAAGCTCAATTTTATATTTTATAAATAAATTCCACCAAACTGTGATTTTTATTTAGGAAAACAAAACAAAGTGGAAATACAGCATGTCCCAAAAGTCACCATACATAGGGAAAATGGGAAATTGTAGCTAAATGTACCTAAAAAAAAAATATATATATGTATATTTTATACACAGTATCTCACAAAAGTGAGTACACCCCTCACATTTTTGTAAATATTTTCTTCTATCTTTTCATGTGACAACACTGAAGAAATGACACTTTGCTACAATGTAAAGTAGTGAGTGTACAGCTTGTATAACAGTGTAAATTTGCTGTCCCCTCAAAATAACTCAACACACAGCCATTAATGTCTAAACCGCTGGCAGCAAAAGTGAGTACACCCCTAAGTGAAAATGTCCAAATTGGGCCCAATTAGCCATTTGCTTGTGTCATGTGACTTGTTAGTGTTACAAGGTCTCAGGTGTGAATGGGGAGCAGGTGTGTTAAATTTGGTGTTATCGCTCTCACTCGCGTGCCCTCTGGTGGCTCTCCTGGGCAAAGCCATATCCCGTACGGGATTTCGTCCAGGAAAGCCATTCTGCCGCAGTATATCTGCGTGAGCCGGTCGGGAACCGGTTAATAGCCATTCAAACCCCTTTGTGTCAACTTGTATGCATGTTATCAGGCCAAAATCACCAGGGTATGTAAAGTTTTGATCAGGGTCATTTGGGTAGTTTCTGTTGCCATTAAGATTTAAAAAGAGTAAACACAGTTGATTGATAATAAATGGCTTCAGCCAAACACTAACCATGAGTGAAAGAAAAGTTTTTGTGTTATCATTCATATTCTCTGAAAAATGGCCAAGAAATTATAAATTCTGCCAGGGTATGTAAACTTATGAGCACAACTGTGTATATATATATATATATATATATATATATATATATATATTTATTATATGAATAAATGTATTCATCACAAAATGTTACAAAATATTATTAATAATTTAATAATAATTCAAAATATTAGGAATATAAAATAAGTAAATTTTTCCTACGTATGAAGATTTTTGGGATACCTTGTACTAATATTTATTCTTATTCTTTTCTTCCTCCCCTTCTCCCCTTCTTTCTTACCTTTTTCTTACTGTATTGGGTTTGTCTATGGGAAATAGTGGATCCCCAGAAACGACCACAACACATCTTTATATTTATTTAATTCTAGACTACTTTCATGCATCCAAACACCTGACGAGTGGTAGGCGACCATGAAACGCGTAGAGTATACATCCTCGGATGCCCTACATCAGTCCATATTATCACTTATCAATTTTTACACGTGTCGATCATGTTGTTATTATTCATTTATTTATTTATTATTCCTTGATGTATTTATTACCATGTTTGTATGTCATTAATCATGTTCCTAACTAATCATGTGTTATTAAATTAATGATGATTATGAATTGCTCTTTTGTGATTACATTTCTATATCATAAATGTACTGGGATTACTGGTTCATTTATACCGTATCATGCCAATTTATAGGGAACCATGACATCCAAGTTATTTCATTTATTTCATTTATTATACCCTTATACCTCATTTAAAGTCCCAACTCCACTACTTCTCTGTTTTTACCTTGTACTAATATTAGCTACAGGAAGTACATAACTTTACATGGGGAAAGACCCTTTGGGGCATATTTTTAAAACAGGGTTCGCAACATTCAGTGAATGCTGTCACTGAAAGCACAAATCAGAAATATTCACCTGCAGTGAATGTTTGATTCACCGGTTTATAAATTTGCCCCAAATTGTAACTCCAATTATTTTTTTCTGCAAGAAAAGAAAAACAACATCTGAGTAATCTGTGTACATTGTGAGGATATTATTAAACTTTCTTGCAGATTTGCACCTTTTTCTTTTTAAAAACAAATACATTTCTATATTACGGTAGTTTATTTTTATTTTTCGAAAATTACAGCGTCTACGGATTAAAGTGGAAAAGGTATTTTTTTTTTTTAAATAACTTTTACATTTCAAATTGGCTTTCACATGCCCAAGTTTTTTTTTTTTTTTAAAGATTCACCTGCAGTGAATGTTCGGTCAATGTGTGATTCATAGCTTCATACAGGCATACCCCACTTTTAAGTACACAATGGAGTTTATTTACTATCGCTGGAAAGTGCAAAATCAGGCTCACTTCTGCATAGAAACCAATGAGCTTCCAGGTTATATTACCAGGCTTAATTGAACAAGCTGGGGTTAGAAGCTCATTGGTTTCTTTGCAGAAGTGAGCCTGATATTGCACTCTCTAGCGATAGTAAATAAACTCTATTGTGTACTTAAAAGTGGGGTATGCCTGTAAATGTTCCCCTAAATTGTAACTCCATTTTTTTTGCAGGAAAAGAAAAACAACATCCGGGTAATCTGTGAGGATATTATTAAACTTTCTTGCAGATTTGCATTTTTTTCTGTTTTAATTTTTTTTTTTTTATATTAGTTTATTTTTAGAAAATTACAGCGGCTATGGATTGAAATGGAAAAAGGTATTTTTAAAAAATAATTTTTACATTTCAAAATGGCTTATGTAGCAAAAAATTATCAACATGTTAATGAGGGGTAGGGGTAGTCCAACCACCCCTCCCCCTTCTTTTGGCTCTTTGGTTTGGGGACCATAGACCCAAATATTCTATATGTTAATGAGGGGGCAGGAGGAAACAAGGGAGGAAAAAAAAAAAGCAGATTAAACTTCAACTTACATTTTTTTGACCCCGACATAAAACCTATATCTGGTCTCACTACACTGGGCTTTTTGCTGTGGGACCGCATATACACATATTTCCCTTTGTGCTAAGAGCGAGCCGCACAGCACTGATCACTGTGGTAGCCTCTGATTGGCTACCATAGTGATCAGTCACTGTGAAGCCCGCCCCTGTGTTTCTCTCTCTGTGAATGGAGAGGAAAGATACAATGTATCTCTTTTTTCTTGCAGAGAGAAAAATAAAATGTGCGTGTAAAAAAATAAAAAATAAAATAAAGAAAAATACCTAGTTCAAGGTTTGATCTATGTCAGTGTCAGGGTTAGTGTTTGGGTCAAGGGCACGGTCAAAGGTCGGGGTCAGTATATTTTGGGTAGTATTTTTATTTAAGTTAGTGTCAGTGTGTTTTAGGTACAAAAAAAAAAAGAAAAAAAGAAAAAGCAAAATGCACATTTTAGTTTCTGGGCTGTACTACGGGTGCAAACAGCAAATAACATACACATATGTGGTATCGCTGCAATCGTCAGGAGCAGGAGAATTTATTTCAGGTTGTTCTTTGGTGGTGGGTTATGGTAGTAACAAGAAATATACTGTTAAATTAAAAAAAAAGGTTAGGGTCAGTATATTTTGGACAGGATTAAAAAAAATAAAAAATAAGTATCAGTGTCAATGTGTTTTAGGTAAAAAAAATAAAAAAATAGAAGCAAAACGTGCACTATTATTTTCTGAGCTGTACTACGGGTACAAGCAACAAATAACACACACATATGTGGTATCACTACAATCGTCAGGAACAGGAGAATTTATTTTGGGTTGTTCTTTGTTCTTTGGTTGTAGGTTATGGTAGCACCAAGAAATATACTGATAAATTTATAAAAAAAAATCAGGGTCAGTTTATTTTGGGCAGGATTAAAAAAAAAAAAAAAAAAAAAAGTATCAGTGTCAGTGTGTTTTAGGTAATAAAAAAAAAAAAAGAAGCAAAATGTGCACTATTGTTTCTGGGCTGTACTATACAGGCATACCCCACTTTTAAGTACACAATAGAGTTTATTTACTATCGCTAGAGAGTGCAATATCAGGCTCACTTCTGCAAAGAAACCAATGAGCTTCTAACCCCAGCTTGTTCAATTAAGCCTGGTAATATAACCTGGAAGCTCATTGGTTTCTATGCAGAAGTGAGCCTGATTTTGCACTTTCCAGCGATAGTAAATAAACTCCATTGTGTACTTAAAAGTGGGGTATGCCTGTAGGTACAAACAACAAATAACATACACATATGTGTCATCACTGCAATCGTCAGGAGCAGGAGAATTTATTTTAGGTTGTTCTGTGGTGGTAGGTTATGGTAGTACCAGAAATATACATCTAAATTTTTAAAAAGTTTTTTTATTTATTTTTACTATTTTTTGTTTTTTGATAATAGCAAAAAAACAAAAAAAAACAAAAAAAAAAAAATCAGGAGATATCCATTACCATCAAACGAAAGCCCAATTTGTCCTGAAAAAAAAAAAACGCGGTATAATCCACCCCGATGCACAAAGTAGTTGTTGTGATGATATGTACGGTTTTACTAACACATGTCAAAGTTGCAAAATTGTGCTTAGGCATTAAAATTTGTTTTACCCTTAGGTGTGAAGGGGTTAAACACACTTTGCACCCTTGAGCACAATTTCTTATTTGTTCATCTTTGGCCAAAAAAGGTGCAAAAATGTGCACGATTGTTTCTGGGCTGTACTACGGGTACAAACAACAAATAACATACACATATGTGTCATCACTGCAATTGTCAGGAGCAGGAGAATTTATTTTGGGTTGTTCTTTGGTGGTAGGTTATGGTAGTACCAGAAATATGCTGTATATACTCGAGTATAAGCCGAGTTTTTCAGCACATGAGTGCTGGCCACCCACTTCTAGAGGTCTAACAGCGGCCTGCAGTGTTTCGGAGTCGCCGCCATTTTGTTGTAGCCGCTTGTTACAGTGGACAGCCGCCGAACAGTTGCATGACACAGCGGAAGACTGCAAACAAGGTGAGGCTGCAAATGGGCACAGTGAGGCTGCAGAGGGGCACAGTGAGGCTGCAGATGGGCACAGATGGGCAGAGTGAGGCTGCAGATGGGCAGAGTGAGGCTGCAGATGGGCAGAGTGAGGCTGCAAATGGGTACAGTGAGGCTGTAGATGGGCACAGTGAGGCTGCAGATGGGCACAGATGGGCACAGTGAGGCTGCAGATGGGCACAGTGAGGCTGCAGATGGGCACAGATGGGCACAGTGAGGCTGCAGATGGGCACAGTGAGGCTGCAAATGGGCACATTGAGGCTGCAGATGGGCACAGTGAGGCTGCAAATGGGTACAGTGAGGCTGCAGATGGGCAGAGTGAGGCTGCAGATGGGCACAGTGAGGCTGCAGATGGGCACAGTGAGGCTGCAGATGGGCACAGTAAGGCTGCAGATGGGCACAGTGAGGCTGCAGATGGGCACAGATGGGCACAGTGAGGCTGCAGATGGGCGCAGTGAGGCTGCAGATGGGCACAGTGAGGCTGCAGATGGGCACAGTGAGGCTGCAAATGGGCACAGTGAGGCTGCAAATGGGCACAGATGGGCCCAGTGAGGCTGCAGATGGGCACAGTGAGGCTGCAGATAGGCACAGTGAGGCTGCAGATGGGCACAGTGAGGCTGCAAATGGGCACAGTGAGGCTGCAAATGGGCATTGTTTACCAGTAGCTGCTGCATTTCCCACCCTAGGCTTATACTTGAGTCAATACGTTTTCCCAGTTTTTTGTGGTAAAATTAGGTGCCTTGGCTTATATACGGGTCAGCTTATACTCGAGTATATATGGTACATCTAAATTAAAAAAAAAACTTTTTTATTTTTCTTTTGTTTTGTTTTTTTTACTATTTTGGGACAGTTTTTCTTTGATAATAATAAAAAAAAAAAAATCAGGAGATATCCATTACCATTTACCACCAAGTGAAAGCCCAATTCGTCCTGAGAAAAACACGGTATAATCCACCTGGATGCACAAAATAGTGACAATATGTGCGGCCGGTTTTACTAACACACGTCAAAGTTGCAAAATTGTGCTTAGGCATTACCATTTGTTTTACCCTTAGGTGTGAAGGGGTTAAACACACTTTGCCCCCTTGAGGACAATTTATTCTTTGGCCATCCAGATACATTTTTTTTAAATCTGAATGCAGAAAAATAATAAAGAAAAATCTTTATGAACCGCACCCAATGCCATTACTTTTATTTATGAATGACGTAAAAAATAATTGGAATTACCTGCGAGATATAATACATATCAATTGGTTACATTTATCAGCCCAATCCTGCCCTGGCTTCTTTTTTTTTTTTTCTTGGCAGGGAACCCCATCTGAAATGTTTTCTCCTATCAGGGTGTAAGCGGTTACAAGATACAGACACATGTTCCGCCAAGGAGGAAAGAGTTTGATATTAGACAGACTTAACAAAAGAATGTTATCTAATTGAGACCAACTGGTCTCATTGTTCCTTATAAACTTCGCAATATATTCAGTAAAAGGAGCAAAACCCAACAGATGTTTCTCTTTAAGGGAGTCAGACAAAGATTTCTCGTACGCCATAAATCAGGTCCTACCCCGAAAAACTTTCCAGGACAGTGCCCGAGGCGAAGAACGGCATTACCATAAGGAACGGCGGCACTCACCTCGGTGTGTATCCAGAATTGGTAGAGGAGATTAAACTGAAGATGGACGGCAAACACCGACGGGGGGATGAGAAGCGCCATCGGCCAATAGAACATCTGGAAAGTAAAAAAAAAAAAAAGAAAAACACATTTATATTGTAGCATTTCAGTGGTATTAACCCCTTTACAACTGCCCTACTTTAATGCGACTTTTGATGCGATTTTGATCCAAAGAGTGTAAAGTCAGATCACGGTCGCACTCAAAGTCGCACTCTAAGCCCCGGTTCACATTGATGGCATTTGGCATTGCCATTTGACATGTCAAATCGCCTGCCAAAATCGTCGGCTTTTAGCCCGCATTGGAACCGTCCGAATCGGTGCGATGTCGACTTTGCCGGCGCCCCACCGATTCCCAAAAGTTGTGTCTCTACTACTTTTAGCGATTTCAGGTGCGATTTCAATAGACATTTGTGCAGGAAACCGCACAGATATCTTGGAAATCATCGGACTGACATGCGGGAATGAAATTGTGCGAGTTCAGCTGAACTGTATGTATGTCAGTCCGACTTGGGGGGGGGGGGTGCTTTCAGAGACATCCGCGTGGGTTCCTGCACAGATGTCTATTGAAATCGCACCCGAAGTGGCCAAAAGTGGTACAGAAACGACTTTTGGGAATCGGTGCGGCGCCGCAAAGTCGATTCGGACAGTGCCATTGAAGGAAATAACCACCGATTTGGCATGCGATTTGACATGTCGAATCGCATGGCAAATCGCATCAATGCGAACCTAGGCTAAATCGCGCGAGTTTGGAGTCGTAATAGTGGAAGCGTAGCCCAAAAACGTACCTCAACACTTCATATTCCTGATATGTGGCTGCTGTCAGAGGCGTTGCTAGGGGGGTGCGGGGGGTGCGGTCCGCCCCCGGGTGACACCCGCTAGAGGGGTGACACCCTCCCTTTTTTTTTTTTTTTTTTTAATTTTTTTTAATTTTTTTTTTTTTTTTTTTTACAGCTGACCCATTCATTGATTAATTTCACCCCGCTGGGCTGGAAGCCTGGAACAACACCTCCAGCGCCGCGGCCGCGCCTGGTGTGTGTCCTCCGGCTCCTTATTCTTCCTATTCCTAAATTCCAATCCTCCTCCCTACCCTACAGAGCCAGCGAGCGACTCAGCCTGTCACATCATCACACTGCACTGTGTTGATGTGACGACACGTCACTGCAGCACACACACAACTTTCTCCGCCCGGGCGGCGCGGCTGCTGTGTGTGACGGTCGCTGCCCACAGTGCCCAGACCTCCTCCTCTCCACTCTCCAGGAGTACACTAAGACTTTTTCTGTTTGAAGAGCGCAGTCACCTAGTGGAACATGCAATTAAGCAGGCACATTTAAAATCTAAAGAATATGGAATTGCCGTAGAGAGAAGAGCCAGGTTTAAGAAGAGGATGGCAGGGGAACAGGCACGTGATGCTGGAGGCATAAGTCTACAAGACGAGAACAAGAGGGCAATGCTTGAGTGCATTGATCGCTTCCATTCTGAACTCCAGATCAGATTAAGAGCCATCATGGAAGTTGCAGCCATGTTTGAGGCTGTTCAAGCAAAGAGTCTCATATATGAAACTGAAGAAACATTAAAGGTGTCCATTCCAAAACTGACCACTTTTTATGACGAAATATCTGAGAGTGAGCTGTTAATGGAAATACCCAGACTGAGGAGACATCTCAAAGCAGCCAAGATCAACCTAGAAGAAGTCAAAGATTGGTCGGCTTTACAAGTTTTGACCTTCATAGCAGAATGGGACTTCATTGAATCTCTTCCAACCCTTTCACTATGTCTAAAAATATTTCTGACAATCTGTGTGTCTGTGGCTTCATGTGAGAGGAGCTTTTCAAAGTTGAAGCTGATAAAAAACTATTTGCGTTCAACGATGGGACAGGCAAGGCTTTCTGATCTTGCAATATTATCAGTTGAAAGTGAACTAGCGAAATGTATTGATTTTGATGATGTTGTTCACAATTTTGCAGCTGTCAAGGCTAGAAAAGCAAAGTTTTGATTTAGATGTTAACTAAATGCTTTCATATTTGTTCCTGTTTTTGTGTTATTTATTTATTAATTCAGTAAAGTTTAAAGTTAAAATAAATACAGTTCTTTAACAGTTTAAGCTTTGATTTCTATTATTTTCATATGATTTTGTTATTCAAATTTGCTAGTTGATTGATAGTTATTAACGGCACTACTGTTGCCAATATATGCAGTGTTATTAGGGTGAAAAAAATTATTGGGGGGGGGGGGTGACACCATGTTATACCGCACCAGGTGACACCAACCCTAGTGACGCCACTGGCTGCTGTACCATGTACTTGTATGAGAAAGTCTCCTGTTCTCTTTGTATTGCTTCCTTTATGTGAAATCCCTGGTGTTCCTGCCAGTCCCTCTGCTTTCCTATTAACCACTTCAGCTCCGGAAGAATTGGCTGCCCATAGAACACCTTTGGGAAGAATTAGAGTGGAGACTGCAAGCCAGGCCTTCTCGTCCACATCACAAATGTGCTTCTGGACATCAAACATTCCCATAGACACCCTCCTAAACCTTGTGGACGGCCTTCCCAGAAGAGTTGAAGCTGTTATAGCTGCAAAGGGTGGGCCAACTCAATATTTAACCACTTCAGCCCCGGAAGATTTGGCTGCCCAATGACCGGGCCATTTTTTGCGATTCGGCACTGCGTTAACTGACAATTGCGCGGTCGTGCGACGTTGTAACCAAACAAAATTGACGTCCTTTTTTTACCACAAATAGAGATTTATTTTGGTGGTATTTGATCATCTCTGCGATTTTTTTTTTTTCTCTATAAACAAAAATAGAGCGACAATTTTGAAAAAAAAAAAAAACACAATATTTTGTACTTTTTGCTATAATAAATATCCCCAATTTTTTTTAAAGTGAATTTTTTCTCAGTTTAGGCCAATATATATTCTTCTACATATTAATAAAAATCGCAATAAGCATATATTGATTGGTTTGCGCAAAAGTTATACCGTCTACAAAATAGGGGGTAGTTTTATAGCATTTTAATATTTTTTTTACTAGTAATGGCGGCGATCTGCGATTTTTATCGGGACTGCGACGTTATGGCGGACACATCGGACACTTATGACACTATTTTGGGACCATTGAAAATTTTACAGCGATCATCATAAAAATGCACTGGTTACTGTAAAAATGTCACTGGCAGGGAAGGGGTTAACAATAGGGGGCGATCAAGGGGTTAACTGTGTTCCCTGGGTGTGTTCTAACTGAAGGGGGAGGGGACTGACCAGGAAGGAAATTACAAGGTATCTTGAAGCCCAGCAGACATATACCTTTTTTCATTTTTCACAGCGATCGTATTTTCTGCCTCGATCCCTAAACATATCTTCTAATCACTAGTGCCTCACGCCCCCTGCTGGGGAGTCCTTTCCTTTTGGGGATCCCCTTTTTGGGTGCACACTGGTTGCCCGACCCTGGTGGAGCGCAGTTTCTGAGCGAAGGCACCTTCTTGTTTTTAAAGTGGAGTTCCACCCAGAATTTTTTTTTTTTCACAAAAAAATATAAAAAAAAATTGACTTTTTTTTTTTTTGTTATACTCACCCAAAATACCCGTTGCTATGCAGAAGTCCGTAATCTTCCTCTTCCGTAACCGTGGTCTGTTTTCTTCCCCATCCTCTTCTAGTGAATGGAGCGCGCTGCTTTCTGGGAACTGTGTGTAATCTCAGAGAGCAGCCGCCCACTCACAAGTCAGCGCATGCGCAGTAGGAAACGGGCAGTGTTTTTTGACAAATAAATAGCCTTCATTCCACTCTATTTCATAGTCATTTACTACCAGAGTAGTTTCCCTTTAAAGTCCCATAAGACGAACCCTTTCCGTCCAAATAACCACTGGGATGTGAGAAAACTCTACTTTGTAGACCCCCTCTAGCACCTACTCCCCCTTTTTTTTTACAAGGTGATTGTTTACAATCAGTTTAAGCTCCAGAAGGTTTTACCCCCTTCATGGCCAGGCCATGTCTTGCTATTTGGCACTACTTTAAAGAGGAGTTCCAATCATTTTTGTGTCTAGCTGCTGAATTTTAATAAACAGCCACTCACCTGTCCCACAATCCAGCGGTGCACTCACCCAGGGGAGGGCTGGCGGCCTTAGGCCTGGGGGGCAAGTCCAGTCAAGTGGCCCATTGAACTGCCGAATCAGCTCACCATCCATGGCCCACCTCATTTTTCAATGCAGCCTCACCAGTGCCCATCAGTGCAGCCAACTCCAGTGCCCATCAATGCAGCCTGATCACTGGGGCTGGTTACACGGGGTGTATGGGGGGGAGATGGGGGGTCAGCTAGGAGTGTCAGGGTCTCTCACCTCAGCGATCTCAGCTCAGCAGGTCCTTGCACGCCACGGTCTCCTGGGGGGGGTAACGCTCCTGATCCTGGGGTCAAGTTGCAGCCAGTGCCCAGCCCTGCAGCCCTGCGTCCCGACTCCCTGGCATGCCCTGCCTCTGCCTGCTTCCAAGAATCTGGTCCCAGGGAGTTGTAGTTTCCTCTGCGCTACTGTGTTTTCCACCCACCAGAAGCTTGAGTGCGGACTACAACTCCCGGAATGCAACAGCTAGTGGTCGGCCGCCATGGCCATGCCCCCGGCCCGACTTCCGAGACCAGAATAAAACAGAAAATGGTAGCGGGCAGCGGCTGCCGGCCATTTTGAACATAAGTTAGGGCGGCCTGGGAGGCAATTGCCACCCTGCCCCTGGCCCAGCCCTCCCCTGCACTCACCCCAGCCGTTTTCGCCCCACGTCCTCCCTCAGCGGCATCTTTACTATGGGCACTTGGCTGTGACAGCTTGCGGCTTCACAGCCAGGTGCCCACTGCGCATGCGTGAGTGGCACTGCACTCTGTGACTGGTCCGGAAGTCTTCTAGGACCTGTCAGGTGTCCCAGAAGACTTTGGGATGGAAAACTTCTGCTTCAGATCGCCTAAGGCGACCGGAACGGAAGTGGGAGCGGGTACCTATCAAAATCAGGTCCCTGCTCCCTCCCTCCTCCCCAAAAGCTCCATTTCACAAACAGGAGCCAGGAAGGAGGCCTTAAAGCAGAACTTCCCCTTTTGGGTGGAGCCCCGCTTTAACTGGTAAATTGTACGGTCATGCAACACTCTACGCAAATTAAATTTATGTAATTTTTTTTCACACAAATAGAGCTTTTTCTTTTGGTGGTATTTGATCAGCACTGGCATTTTTTTTTTTATAAATGAAAAAAAAAGACCAAACATTTTGAAAAAAAATCCCAATATTTTCTACTTTCTGCTACAAAACATATCCAATAAATATTTTTTATACTAGTAATGGCAGTGATCAGCGGCTTATAATTTTATAAACAAAAACTACAAAAATACTTTCTGCTACAGAACATATCCAATAAAAATAATAAAAAAATGTATTTTCTTCACAAATTAAGAAAATAAGAAAATCCCAATAAGTGCATATTGATTTGTTTGTGTAAAAGTTATAGCATTTACAAACTATTGTATATATACTGGAATTTTTTTTTTTTTTATACTAGTAATGGCGGTGATCAGTGGCTTATAATTTTATAACCAAAAAAAGACCAAAAATTTAGAAAAAATAACAATATATATATATACTGGAATTTTTTTTTCTTTTTTATTCTAGTAATGGTGGTGATCATTGGCTTATTATTTTATAAACAAAAAAAAGACCAAAAAACCCCCCCAAAATTTTGAAAAAAAAAACAATATTTTCTCCTTTCTGCTACAAAAAATATCCAATTGAAAAAAGAAAAAAAAAAAGAATTTCTTCACAAATTAGGCCAATATGTATTCTGCTACATGTCCTTGGTAAGAAAACCCCATTAGGTGTATATTGATCAGTTTGTGTAAAAGTTATAGTTTTTACTTTTATTTTTTTATACTAGTTAGACTACTTTCACACTGAGGCAGTGTGCTGAAAAAACACCCCTCTCCATTGAAATGAATTGAAAGCGCTTCAAAAGCGCCTGAAAAGCGCTTCAAAAACGCTCAGTGTTTTACTGGCAGTTTTTTAAGCGCCTCAGTGTGAAAGTGGCCTAATGGCGGTGATCAGCGGCTTATAATTTTATAACCAAAAAAAGACCAAAAATTTTGAAAAAATAACAATATTTCTACTTTCTGCTACAAACCATATCCCAAAAAAATGAATTTCTTCACAAATTAGGCCAATATGTATTCTGCTACATGTCTAAAATCCCAATAAGTGTACATTGATTGGTTTGTGTAAAAGTTATAGTTTTTACAAACTATTGTATATATACTGGAATTTTTATTTTTATTTTCTTATTCTAGTAATGGCGGTGATCATTGGCTTATAATTTTAAAAACAAAAAAAAGAAGACCAAAAAAAAATATTTGAAAAAAATATATATATTTTCTACTCTCTGCTACAAAAAATATCCAATTTAATATATACATTTTTTTTAAATCAAATTTCTTCACA
Source organism: Rana muscosa (assembly GCA_029206835.1). NCBI lineage: Eukaryota > Metazoa > Chordata > Amphibia > Anura > Ranidae > Rana > Rana muscosa. The sequence goes on from CM055122.1 coordinate 306,079,579, forward strand.
AATTAGGCCAATATACATGTCCTTGGTAAGGAAATCCTATTAAGTGTATATTGATCGGTTTGTGTAAAAGTTATAGTTTTTACTTTTATTTTTTTATACTAGTAATGGCGGTGATCAGCGGCTTATCATTTTTTAAACATAAAAATACCACAAATTCTGAAAAAAAAACAAAATAATATTTTCTACTTTCTGCTACAAAACATAGCCAATAAAAAAAAATCTAATTTCTTCACGAATTAAGCCAATGTGTATTCTGCTGCATGTCCTTGGTAAGAAAATCCCAATAAGTGTATATTGATTGGTTTGTGTAAAAGTTATAGTTTTTACAAACTATTGTACATATACTGGAATTTTTATTTTTATTGTTTATACTAGTAATGGCAGTGATCAGCGGCTTATAATTTTATAAACAAAAAAAGACCAAACATTAAAAAAACAAAACAATATTGTCTACTTTCTGTTACAAAACTATAATAAAAAAAAAAAAAAATTCTTCACAAATTAGGACAATATGTATTCTACTACATGTCTTTGGTAAGAAAATCCCAATAAGTTTATATTGATTAGTTTGTGTAAAAGTTATAGCGTTTACAAACTATTGTATATATTAGGGTTGTCCCGATACCACTTTTTTAAGACCGAGTACAAGTACCGATACTTTTTTCCAAGTACTCGCCGATACCGAATACCGATACTTTTTTTTTTATCTCTTTTAAAAAAAAAAAAAATTTTTTTTTTTTTACAATTTTTTTTATTTATTTATTGATTGATTTTTTATAATGTTTTCTTTTTTTAAGAGGTGGGGGGTGGACAGTGTCAGTGTGTTTTTTCTTCTATTTTATTTTATTTATTTTTTACAATTCATTTCTTTATTATTTATTTTTTTATTAAATTTTTTATTTTTTTATCAGCCCTGTTGGGGGGCTTTGGTGAGATATCAGGGGTCTTAACAGACCTCTGACATCTCCCCTTTGAGACAGAGAAAGGGACTAGGGACAGATTCCCCAGTCCCTTTCTCAGCAGCCTCTGCTGCGCTGAAAATGAATGGAGAGAAGACCGCGGCTTCTCTTCATTCATAAACTAAAACATTGTAAACACAGTTTACGATGTTTCAGTTATTTGAATGGACAGAGTCAGTGATCACTGACTCTGTACATTCCGAACAGTAAGGAGCCAGATTTACCGGCTCCTACCTCCGCTCTCCATCCTGACAGATGGAGGGGGTGGAGGAGGAGAACAGAGGGGGATGGCAGCACGGAGGGGGACACGGATTGGGACGGCAGCACGGAGGGGGACACAGATTGGGACGGCGGCACGGAGGAGGACACCGGATTGGGACGGCAGCACGGAGGGACACACGGATTGGGACAGCAGCAAAACGGAGGGGGCTGGAGGAGGATACGGGGACAATCAGCGGTGATCGTGTGTGGGGGAGCTACAAGCACCGATCACCACTGATTTTAAAGCAGCTGATACCCGCGCGAGGGGGGGAGAGAGAGAGAAGTGGACTCGGAGAAACTACTTTTAAATATATACAGCGGTGATCGGTGCTGGTAACTTCCCCCACCGCACTGATCACTGCTGATCACAAGTATTGGGTGAAGCATCGGGAGCATTTGCCCGAGTACAAGTACTCAGGCAAATGCTCGGTATCGGTGCCGATACCGATACTAGTATCGGTATCGGGACATCCCTAGTATATATACACTGGAATTTTTTATTTTTTTTATTTTATACTAGTCATGGCGGTGATCAGTGGCTTATAATTTTATAAACAAAAAAAGACCATCAATTTTGAAAAAAAAAAACCAATATTTTCTACTTTCTGCTGCAAAACATATCCAATAATTGTTTTTAAATACTGGATTTTTTTTTTTACTAGTAATGACGGTGATCAGCGGCCTATAATGGGACCACGATAGTGTGGCAGCCAATTTGACACTAACTGACACTGAGTGGGAACTGACACTGACATCTCCACTGTATTAGTGTCACTGGAGATGTCAGTGTCAGTTAGTCAGTTTCCACCCAGTGTCAGTTAGTGTCATATGGTCTGCAGCACTATCGCAGTCCCATTAAAAGCCGCTGATCACTGCCATTACTGGTATAAAAAATAAATAAAAATTCCAGTATATATACAATAGTTTGTTTTCAATGTGCATTAGCAGCAACCTGTGTTTATCCAGTGTGAAAAAACTCCCTGAAGAAGACTGCTTTAGTCGAAACGCGTAGGGTACATTGTTGTGTCATAACACTGCTTTTTTGAGGAATGACATCATGTACATTTTCTGTTTTTGACATGTATGGCTCACTCTCTGTTTGCATCATGTTGCAATTTTATATGGATTTTAAATGTTTGTATCAAAAAAATTCTTTAACCGCTTGCTGACCGGCTCACGTACTTACAGTCAGGTCCATAAATATTGGGATATCAACACAATTCTAATCTTTTTGGCTCTATACACAACCACAATGGATTTGAAATGAAATGAACAAGATGTGCTTTAACTGCAGACTTTCAGCTTTAATTTGAGGGTATTTACTAGGGATGTCCCGATACCGATACTAGTATCGGTATCGGCGCCGATACCGAGCATTTGCCTGAGTACTTGTACTCGGGCAAATGCTCCCGATGCTTCACCCGATACTTGTGATCAGCAGTGATCAGTGCGGTGGGGGAAGTTACCAGCACCGATCACCGCTGTATATATTTAAAAGTAGTTTCTCCGAGTCCACTTCTCTCTCTCTCCCCCCCTCGCGCGGGTATCAGCTGCTTTAAAATCAGCGGTGATCGGTGCTTGTAGCTCCCCCACACACGATCACCGCTGATTGTCCCCGTATCCTCCTCCAGCCCCCTCCGTTTTGCTGCTGTCCCAATCCGTGTGTCCCTCCGTGCTGCCGTCCCAATCCGTGTCCTCCTCCGTGCCGTCGTCCCAATCCGTGTCCCCCTCCGTGCTGCCGTCCCAATCCGTGTCCCCCTCCGTGCTGCCATCCCCCTCTGTTCTCCTCCTCCACCCCCTCCATCTGTCAGGATGGAGAGCGGAGGTAGGAGCCGGTAAATCTGGCTCCTTACTGTTCGGAATGTACAGAGTCAGTGATCACTGACTCTGTCCATTCAAATAACTGAAACATCGTAAACTGTGTTTACAATGTTTTAGTTTATGAATGAAGAGAAGCCGCGGTCTTCTCTCCATTCATTTTCAGCGCAGCAGAGGCTGCTGAGAAAGGGACTGGGGAATCTGTCCCTAGTCCCTTTCTCTGTCTCAAAGGGGAGATGTCAGAGGTCTGTTAAGACCCCTGATATCTCACCAAAGCCCCCCAACAGGGCTGATAAAAAAATAAAAAATTTAATAAAAAAATAAATAATAAAGAAATGAATTGTAAAAAATAAATAAAATAAAATAGAAGAAAAAACACACTGACACTGTCCACCCCCCACCCCTTAAAAAAAGAAAACATTATAAAAAAATCAATCAATAAATAAATAAAAAAAATTGTAAAAAAAAAAAAAAAAAATTGTAAAAAAAAAAATTTTTTTTTTTTTAAAAGAGATAAAAAAAAAAGTATCGGTATTCGGTATCGGCGAGTACTTGGAAAAAAGTATCGGTACTTGTACTCGGTCTTAAAAAAGTGGTATCGGGACAACCCTAGTATTTACATCCAAATCAGGTGAACGCTGTAGGAATTAAAAAGTGGGAGGCACATATACAAACTGTTGTAAGGGACCAAAAAGTAATGGGACAGATTAACAATCATAAATCAAACTTTCACTTTTTAATACTTAGTTGCAAATCCTTTGCATTCAATTACAGCCTGAAGTCTGGAACGCGATGACATCACCAGACGCTGGGTTTCATCCCTGGTGATGCTCTGCCAGGCCTCTACTGCAACTATCTTCAGTTCCTGCTTGTTCTTGGGGCATTTTCCCTTCAGTTTTGTCTTCAGCAAGTGAAATGCATGCTCAATCGGATTCAGGTCAGGTGATTGACTTGGCCATTGCATAACATTCCACTTCTTTCCCTTAAACTCTTTGGCTGCTTTCGCAGTATGCTTCTGGTCATTGTCCATCTGCACTGTGAAGCGCCGTCCAATGAGTTCTGAAGCATTTGGCTGAATATGAGCAGATAATAATATTGCCCGAAACACTTCAGAGTTCATCCTGCTGCTTTTGTCAGCAGTCACATCATCAATAAATACAAGAGAACCAGTTCCATTGGCAGCCATACATGCCCACGCCATGACACTACCACCACCATGCTTCACTGATGAGGTGGTATGCTTTGGATCATGAGCAGTTCCTTTCCTTCTCCATACTCTTCTCTTCCCATCACTCTGGTACAAGTTGATCTTGGTCTCATCTGTCCATAGGATGTTGTTCCAGAACTGTGAAGGCTTTTTTAGATGTTGTTTGGCAAACTCTAATCTGGCCTTCCTGTATTTGAGGCTCACCAATGGTTTACATGTTGTGGTGAACCCTCTGTATTCACTCTGGTGAAGTCTTCTCTTGATTGTTGACTTTGACACACATACACCTACCTCCTGGAGAGTGTTCTTCATCTGGCCAACTGTTGTGAAGGGTGTTTTCTTCACCAGGGAAAGAATTCTTCGGTCATCCACCACAGTTGTTTTCCGTGGTCTTCCGGGTCTTTTGGTGTTGCTGAGCTCAACGGTGCGTTCTTTCTTTTTAAGGATGTTCCAAACAGTTGATTTGGCCACACCTAATGTTTTTGCTATCTCTCTGATGGGTTTGTTTTGTTTTTTCAGCCTAATGATGGCTTGCTTCACTGATAGTGACAGCTCTTTGGATCTCATATTGAGAGTTGACAGCAACAGATTCCAAATGCAAATAGCACACTTGAAATGAACTCTGGACCTTTTATCTGCTCCTTGTAAATGGGATAATGAGGGAATAACACACACCTGGCCATGGAACAGCCGAGCAGCCAATTGTCCCATTACTTTTGGTCCCTTAAAAAGTGGGAGGCACATATACAAACTGTTGTAATTCCTACACCGTTCACCTGATTTGGATGTAAATACCCTCAAATTAAAGCTGAACGTCTGCATTTAAAGCACATCGTGTTTGTTTGATTTCAAAGCCATTGTGGTAGTGTATAGAGCCAAAAAGATTAGAATTGTGTAGATGTCCCAATATTTATGGACCTGACTGTATGCGTCAGCAGAAAGCAACGTATATATACGTCGCTTTGGATTTCGCGCCCCTGCTGCGAGCTCCATGATAGTGCCCGCGGGACCCGTGGACTCGATGTCTGCCGGTGTCCCGCGATCCTGTCACAGAGCTGCAGAATAGGAGGATGCCTATGTAAACAAGGCATTTACCTGTTCTGCCTAGTGACAGGACACTGTTCGTATGCTCCCTGTCATCGGGAGCAGTGATCAGTGTCGTGTCACATGTAGCTCAGCCCCCACACAGTTAGAATCACTCCCTAGGACACACTTAATCCCTTCCTCGCCCCCTAGTGGTTAACCCCTTCCCTGCCAGTGTAATTTTTACAGTAATCAGTGCATTTTTATAGCACTGATCGCTGTATAAATGACAATGGTCACAAAATAGCATCAAAAGTGTCCGATGTGTCCGCCATAATGTCGCAGTCACGATAAAAATCGCTGATCACCGTCATTACTAATAAAAAAAAAATAATAATAAAAATGTCATAAAACTACCCCCATTTTGTAGATGCTATAACTTTTGCGCGAACCAATCAATATACGCTTATTGCGATTTTTTTTTACCAAAAATATGTAGAAGGATACGTATCGGCCTAAACTGAGGAAAAAATTTGTTCTTTTTATATATTTTTTGAGGGATATTTATTATAGCAAAAAGTAAAAACGATTACTTTTTTTTTTCAAAATTGGCGCTCTTTTTTTGTTTATAGCGCAAAAAATAAAAACCGCAGAGGTGATCAAATACCACCAAAAGAAAGCTCTATTTGTGGGGAAAAAAGGACATCAATTTTGTTTGGGAGCCACACGACCGCGCAATTGTCAGTTAAAGCAACGCAGTGCCGAATCGCAAAAAATGGCCCCAGTCATTGTGCAGCCAAATCTTCTGGGGCTGAAGTGGTTAATTCAAAGCCATTGTTTCTATTCCAAGCGTCTTTTGGTGGCTCTAAAGTCTCGTCCAATTTTCCCCTTTTTTGTTGAAAAAACACAGGTCAGCCTTCGGTGTGAGGGAGCCCCAAGACAACTGTTACTGGAACACGTTGTCCCCACTGGAAGTGACAGAAGGTGCGACAGCCCTGGTCCCCTAGTGAGGACAGCAATAAAAGCCCAATGAGGTTTTCAACCATTCTCTGCTCATTTCAAAATGAAAAAAAAGGCTAAAGATTAGTGTTGAGCGGACCCGAACTTTACAGTTCGGGTCCGTACCGAATTTTGGCGTTTTCCCGACCCCGGACCCGGACCCGGATTTTGCGCTAAAGTCCGGGTTCGGGTTCGGATTCGGGAATTTAATGGCGCAGTTAGAAATGCTTCAGGGGCCAGCCAATCACCATTTGATTAGCTGGTGTGCCCTTAGAAGCCATCATAGCCATGCCTACTAATGGCATGGCTGTAATTGGTCAGTGCAACATGTGACCCAGCATGTGACCAGCTTCTATATAAGAAAGAGGCACACAGCACAGATCGTCACTCTGCTTTTAGACAGTGTAGGGAAAGGATCCTGGCTGCTGTTGCTGTGAGGGAGAGAATAGGAGTTAGTCCTGATTCTGCAATCTACTGATAGAAAAGATAGGGAGACAGTGTAGTGTAGTGTAGTGTAGGGGCAGGATCCTGTTTGTGCTTTCAGGGAGAGAGATTTAGATAGGAGTCCAGATTGAGAGATATAATAGCTCAGCGATCTGCATAGGTTTATCTGTTTGTGTTGCAAGCTCAGTGCACCAGCACTGCATTACGTTGAGTGATACACCTATTCCATACTGTGGCTGTATTGTGCTCTTGCTAAAAGACCTATTTTGGTCAGAAAAAAAAAAAAAAAAAGGCACTTTATTGTGCTTTTGCTAAAAGACCCATTTTTGGGCCCCAAAAAAAAAAAAGGCACTTTATTGTGCTGTTGCAAAAAAAAAAAACGGCACTTTGTTGTGCGCAAAAAAGACCTATTTTTGGGCAAAAAAAATATTTTGCAGTGTATATCTCTAGTTGTGTGAAATAACCAATTTCTATATATTTTTCTTGTACTATGCTATACTAAAAAAAAAAAAAAAAACTTTTTTTTGAATAGCATTCTCTGCAGCTGTGCGATTCAGCGGTTATATACTGTGGTTGTGTTGTGCTCTTTCAAAAAACGCCATTTAGGGCCACAGAAAATATTTTGCAGTGTGAAATACACATGTGGAGGTGTGTAAAATAAACAATTTCTATATATTGTACAGTGCTATACTAAAAAAAACAAAATTTTTTTTGAATAGCATTCTCTGCACTTCTATAGCTGTGCGATTCAGTGGTTAAATACTGTGGTTGTGTTGTGCTCTTTCAAAAAACGCCATTTAGGGCCACAGAAAATATTTTGCAGTGTGAAATACACATGTGGAGGTGTGTAAAATAAACAATTTCTATATATTGTACAGTGCTATACTAAAAAAAACAACATTTTTTTTGAATAGCATTCTCTGCACTTCTATAGCTGTGCGATTCAGTGGTTAAATACTGTGGTTGTGTTGTGCTCTTGCAAAAAACGCCATTTAGGGCCACAGAAAATATTTTGCAGTGTGAAATACACATGTGGAGGTGTGTAAAATAAACAATTTCTATATATTGTACAGTGCTATACTAAAAAAAACAACATTTTTTTTGAATAGCATTCTCTGCACTTCTATAGTTGTGCGATTCAGTGGTTAAATACTGTGGTTGTGTTGTGCTCTTGCAAAAAACGCCATTTAGGGCCACAGAAAATATTTTGCAGTGTGAAATACACATGTGGAGGTGTGTAAAATAAACAATTTCTATATATTGTACAGTGCTATACTAAAAAAAACAACATTTTTTTTGAATAGCATTCTCTGCACTTCTATAGCTGTGCGATTCAGTGGTTAAATACTGTGGTTGTGTTGTGCTCTTTCAAAAAACGCCATTTAGGGCCACAGAAAATATTTTGCAGTGTGAAATACACATGTGGAGGTGTGTAAAATAAACAATTTCTATATATTGTACAGTGCTATACTAAAAAAAACAACATTTTTTTTGAATAGCATTCTCTGCACTTCTATAGCTGTGCGATTCAGTGGTTAAATACTGTGGTTGTGTTGTGCTCTTGGAAAAAACGCCATTTAGGGCCACAGAAAATAAATTGCAGTGTGAAATACACATGTGGAGGTGTGTAAAATAAACAATTTCTATATATTTTCCTTGTACTGTGCTATACTAAAAAAAACAACCTTTTTTTTTGAATAGCATTTTCTGTAGCTGTGCGATTCAGCGGTTACGTGTTGTGGGTGTGTTGTGGTCTGGCAAAAACGCCATTTAGGGCCACAGAAAATATTTTGCAGTGTGAAATACACATCTGGAGGTGTGTGTAAAAAAACAATTTATATATATTTTCCTTGTACTGTGCTATACTAAAAAAAACAACCTTTTTTTTTTGAATAGCATTTTCTGCAGTTCTGTAGCTGTGCGTTTCAGCCATTACATACTGTGGGTGTGTTGTGGTCTTCCAAAAAACGCCATTTAGGGCAAGATCCTAAATTTGGAAAATATGAGGGGAAGGTCAAAGGGACGTGGTGGCCCCGGTCGTGGTGCTGCTGGTGGAGCTCCTGTTGCAGGGAGAGGACGTGGTGGATCTGTGCCAGCTACACGCACAAGTGAAACACCTTCCTCAGGTGCGAGTAGGCGACCGAGCCTGCGGCGGTATTTTGTCATGCCTAATGAGGCTGTACCAATGTTTAGGCCAGGACAAGTACAGGCGATAGTAGATTGGGTTGCTGACAGTGCCTCGGGTTCCTTCACATTGTCTCCCACCCACTCTTCTGCTGAAAGATCAGAGTTGGCACCTGAAGCCCATGTCCATCAGTCTTTCACCTCACCTCCTTGCAAATCAGCCAAGCAGTCTGAGCCCCAAATCATGCAGCAGTCTCTTCTGCTTTTCGATGACTCTGTTAGCAGGGTTTCCCAGGGCCATCCACCTAGCCCTGCCCCAGAAGTGGAAGAGATTGAGTGCACCGATGCCCAACCACTTATGTTTCATGATGGGTACATGGGAGGACCATCGCAGCACGTCTTGGATGATGACGAAACACAGGTGCCAACTGCTGCTGCTTTCACAATTGTGCAGACAGACATGGAGGGCAGGGGTGAAGACTGGGTGGAAGATGATGTGGAGGACGATGAGGTCCTCGACCCCACATGGAATCAACGTTATGCAGGTGACCAGTGTAGTTCGGAGGAAGAGGCGGTGGTCGCACAGAGCCACCAGCACAGCAGAAGAGGGAGCAGGGTGCAAAAACGGAGCATTCGTCCCCTAGACAGTACATCTGCTACTGCCCAACGCAGCAAGGGACCGAGCACACCAAAGCCAGGTCCAAGGACTTCCCTAGCGTGGCAGTTCTTCACACAGTGTGTTGATGACAAGACACGAGTGGTTTGCACGCTGTGCAATCAGAGCCTGAAGTGAGGCATAAACGTTCTCAACCTGAGCACAAGCTGCATGACCAGGCATCTAAGTGCAAAGCACGAGCTGCAGTGGAGTAGACACCTCAGAAACCAAGAAAGGTCTCTGGCTCCTCCTGCTTCCTCTTCTGCTGCAGTCTCGGCCTCTTCATCCACCTCTGTAGTGACAGTGGCACCTGTCACCACGCAAACAGAGGATCTGCCAGCAACACTACCACCTGGGTCACCGACCATCTCCACAATGTCCCATGGAAGCGTTCAGCTCTCTATCTCCCAAACATTGGAGCGGAAGAGGAAGTACCCCCCTAGCCACCCGCGATCCCTGGCCCTGAATGCCAGCATTTCAAAATTCCTGGCCTTTGAAATGCTGTCATTCCGTCTGGTGGAGACGCAGAGTTTTAAAAGCCTGATGGCATTGGCTGTCCCGCAGTACGTCGTGCCCAGCCGCCACTACTTTTCCAGGCGAGCCATCCCTTCCCTGCACAACCAGGTGGGGGACAAAATCAGGTGTGCACTGCGCAACGCCATCTGTGGCAAGGTCCACCTAACTACGGATGCGTGGACCAGTAAGCACGGTCAGGGACGTTATATCTCCCTAACAGCACACTGGGTAAATGCAGTGGCTGCTGGGCCTGAGGCAGATAGCGGTTTGGCGCATGTCCTTCCACCACCGAGGATTGCAGGGCGCTTCAGTTTGCCTCCTGTTGCTAACTCCTCCTTCTCCGCTTCCTCATCCTCTACGGCCTCCTCATCCATTCAGCATAACACCTTCACCACCAACTTCAGCACAGCCAGGGGTAAACGACAGCAGGCAGTTTTAAAACTTTCCTGTTTGGGGGAAAATCCCCACACCGCGCAGGAGTTGTGGAGGGACATGGAACAACAGACCGATGAGTGGTTGCTGTCAGTGAGCCTCAAGCCCGGCCTGGTGGTGTGCGATAATGGGCGAAATCTCGTAGCAGCTCTGGGTCTAGCCGGTTTGACGCACATCCCTTGCCTGGCGCATGTGCTGAACTTGGTGGTCCAGAGGTTCCTTAAAAATTACCCCAATATGCCAGAGCTGCTGCAGAAAGTGCGGGCTGTGTGTGCGCACTTTCGGCGTTCTCACCCTGCTGCTGCTCGCCTGTCAGCGCTGCAGCGTAACTTCGGCCTTCCAGCTCACCGCCTCATATGTGACGTGCCCACAAGGTGGAACTCCACCTTGCACATGCTGGCCAGACTATGCGAGCAGCAGCAGGCGATAGTGGAGTTTCAGCTGCAGCAATCACGCGTGAGTCGCTCTGCGGAACAGCACCACTTCACCACCAATAACTGGGCCTCCATGCGAGACCTGTGTGCCTTGTTGCGCTGTTTCGAGTACTCCACCAACATGGCCAGTGCCAATGACGCCGTTCTCAGCGTTACTATCCCAGTTCTATGCCTCCTTGAAAAAACGCTTCGTGCGATGATGGAAGAGGATGTGGCACAGGAGGATGAGGAGGAGGAGGAGGAAGCGGGATCATTTCAAAGGCTTTCAGGGCAGTCTTTCACAAGTGGCTACGAGGGTGGGTTCCTGCACCAACAAACGCCAGGTACACAATTGTCCGGCAGAAAGGGCACAGTTCTGGAGGATGACGAGGTGGAGGAGGAGATGGAGGAGGAGGAGGAGGAGGAGGAGGAGGAGCCATGTTCACAGCAGGGTGGCACTCAGACCAGCTTGTGGCCATTACTGGTGCGTGGCTGGGGGGATACAGAGGACACAGACGATACACCTCCCACAGAGGACAGCTTTTCTTTGCCTCTGGGCAGCCTGGCACACATGAGCGATTACATGCTGCAGTGTTTCCGCAACGACAGCCGAGTTGCCCACATTTTAACTGGTGCTGATTACTGGGTGGCCACCCTGCTGGATCCCCGTTACAAGGACAACGTACCGTCCTTAATTCCCTCACTGAAGTGGGATCGTAAGATGCGCGAGTACAAGCGCACGCTGGTAGACGCGCTGCTGGTGGCATTCCCACCTGACAGCGGGCGTACGGTGGAAGCACAAGGCGAAGGCAGAGGAGGAGGAAGAGGTCGCCAACGCAGCCGGGGCACCGGCAGCACCTCAGAAGGCAGGGTTAGCATGGCCGAAATGTGGAAAAGCTTTGTCAGCACGCCACAACAACCAGCACCACCAGCTGAGATGGAACGTCTTAGCAGGAGGCAGCATTTCACCAACATGGTTGAGCAGTATGTGTCCACAGGCCTACACGTACTGGATGACGGGTCTGCCCCCTTTAACTTCTGGGTCTCCAAATTGGGCACATGGCCTGAGCTTGCCGTTTATGCCTTGGAGGTGCTGGCCTGCCCTGCAGCCAGTGTATTATCTGAACGTGTATTTAGCACGGCAGGGGGCGTTATCACAGACAAGCACAGCCGCCTGTCCAGAGCCAATGTGGACAAGCTCACGTTCATTAAAATGAACCAGGCATGGATCCCACAGGACTTGTCCGTACCTTGTGCAGAATAGACATGTATACCGGTGTTGTGACAAAAACTGTCCGGCCATCGGATTGTGCCCGGCCCGTACTGCGCAGGCGCAGCGCTTGCGCAGTACAGAGGACAAGGAGATTCACAAAATCTCCGAAGATGAACGGCGCCTGCGCTGTGAGTGCAGGTTCAAGCCCCACCATCCAAGAGGACATACGGTAGCACATAGTAACAGGGCCCCTCACGGGCTCGCTTCGATCGCGGCCTTGCTTGGCTCGGCTTGAACCACGGATGGTGTGGCCTTCACCTGAACTCAACACGCAGGCGCCGTTAGTCTTGGGAGATTTTTGAAATCCCCTTGTCCTACATACTCAGCAAGCGCAGTACAGGGCGGACACTATTCGACAGGGGACAGAATTCGACACATCACCGGCCTTACCCAGCCATTGTTGTATTTTTGAACCAGTGTTGGCTACCTCGTCCTCCTCCACCGCCGCTTCCACCTACACAGCCACATCCACCGCCACCTCAACCTCCTACTCCATATGGACCTCGTCCTGCTAGGCCAAGATTAAAATTTTTATTTTATTTTTTTGTAGCGCACAGATCCTTTCCCCCTTACCTGCCTTTATGTTGTTGGCTCTTCGCAGGAGGGAGAAAGGCACACCGCACTACCAGCCCGTATCATCCTATATAAAGAGGTTGAGCGGTGTACTTGACGGGCCGTGTCCACAGCCGGAGTCAAAACTCCTCCAGAGGATGATTCTCACCTCTACTGTAGGTAGAGGCAAGTCCTTTAATTGCCAGTAAAGTCAATGTCCACACCAGCTGAAACTCCAACTCTTATTCTCTCATGGCAAAATAAACTGTACTCAGATAGAAAAGGTTAGAGCAAAGAAACAGGACAGCTTAAGGTGTGGAGGAGGTCCAGGCACAAACGTAGCACATTCACTTCACTGCTTAGGTTTCTCAAACAGTTTTTGGCGCACGGTCTCTGCCACAGACATTGAGGTTGGTCTCTGCCACAGACCGGGTGTACAAGGCCCCTGCCACGGGCCTGGAGAACTTTGGTCTCAGCCACAGACCAGGGTGTATAAGGCCCCTGCCACGGGCCGGTTGAATAAGGCCTCTGATACAGTCAAGGTGACCTTGATCTTCTCCTTCTACGAACCTAGCCCATATCAAGGGGAAGACATCTCTCCAGGGAGTCAACAGACCATTCCTTCACCGTGACTCCCGCATCGGTCCATCAGAATGATCCTCCCTTCCCTGGAACAGGGTCCCCTACACGAGGCGGCTCTGGACTCCAGGCTTTACTCCCGCCCCTAGGCCTCCATACCCAGGGCAGCAAGAACTCCAGGATAGTACCTCACCCCGGGCTAAAGGTGCCCGAGATGGAACAGGAACACATGCACCCAGGCCGAAGGCACCTGGGCGCGGACCCCACTGGACATCAGCCCCCAGGCCAAAGGTCTGCCCCTTTTATATGCTCTCCCGGCATGCACAGCAGGTTCCCCGCCCCGCTGTACTACTGCCAAGAGGGGACACAAAAGGCGCCACCTGTAGGCCGCAGGGAACTGCACACCAATAGGAGGACAAAATGGTCCATGAATCCTACAGAATTAGGGTATTTGAGCCTATTTACCACTCAAACACTTTCCTTAAATTTAGCACCCCGCTACATTTTTATTTCAAAGTATTTTATTTTCCCACTAGCTTATCCATTAAATTAAATAATTTATTCCAGAAAGGGCGTATTCTGGGGCATTCCCACCATATGTGTGGCATTGTGCCGTTGAGTTTCTGAGGTTCTTAATGACTTCCTGTACCTCTTCTGCTGAAAAGGGGGCCTCCAGCATATTTTTTTATTTTTTAATTTTTTTTATGTTCTTTTAAGTTATTTCCTATCCACATTTGTTTGCAGAGCACTTGCCATGTTCTTAACAACATTTTGCTGCCATTTGCAGCCCTCTAGCCCGCTGGACCCGAATATCCAGCTACCCGCTCAACACTACTAAAGATACATTTAAATACATTTTACAATTCTTATAACATTTGTAAGTGCCGGTTTACACTACCGCGACTTGGGATCCGACTTGTGTCGCCCCAAGTCGCGCGACATTAGAAATACCATTGAAGTGAATGAGAGCCGTCTTAATGTACACTACTGAACTATCTCCGACTTCAGAAAAGGTTCCTGTACTACTTCAAGGCGACTTGTACTCATTGATTTCAATGGAAGTCGCCTCCAAAGTCGGATCACCGTTCATAGTGAAGCGACTTTACAGGAAGAGAAAATAGTTTTTCCCAGGCAAACCCCCTCCCTCCCACAGAGCTGATTATTCTGTGATTGGCCACAGCCAAAGTCGGCTGTCGTGGAGGCGACTTAAAGTCGCGTTGTAAGTTGCTCCAAGTCGCGCTGAATTCGCCTTGCAAAGTCGCTCTGAAAGTCGGGTTGCCCCTGTGTGAACCGGCACTAATGCCGCGTACACACGACCGTTTTTCATGACGAGAAAAATGCAATTTTTTTAAAATGGTCATTAAAAACGATCATGTGTGGGCTTCAGAGCATTTTTAACAACGTGAAAAATAGCCATTAAAAATTTGGAACATGCTCAAATTTTTCTCGTCGTTTTTCACGTCGTCGTTTTTCTCATCATGAAAAACGGCCGTGTGTATGCTTTAACGACGTGAAAAAAACGCGCATGCTCAGAAGCAAGTGATGAGACGGGAGTGCTCGTTCTGGTAAAACGAGCGTTCGTAATGGAGATAGCACATTTGTCACGCTGTAACGGACTGAAGAGCATGAGGCTGAAAAGCGCAAATCGTCTCTCAACAAACTTTACTAACACGAGGATCAGCAAAAGCGTCCCAAAGGGTGGCGTCATCCGAATGGAACTTCCCCTTTATCGTGCCGTCGTACATTTCGTACGTCACCGCGCTTTGCTCAAGCATTTTTTTTCACGATAGTGTGTAGGCAAGGCAGGCTTGAGAAGAATCACGTCGAGATGACATTAAAAACGGTCGTGTGTACGCGGCATTAGGGTAACGCTGTATATACAGATAATTCTTTATCATGGACAGAAAATATAAGTGGCGCATTTGTCGCCGTTTACACAAAGCAAATGGTTTCCAGGTGTCCAGCTTGTGGTGTAGACATGGCCATTGCAGCCGTGTTGGGTTCCACATGCTACAATTTATACGGAGATGAAGGGAGTAATGGACCAGGTATACACAGATGAACCTAAATCCCATCTAATGTGAACACTTGAGGTCCAGGAAAAGCCTATCTCATGGGGGGTGATGCCGGTAAAAGCGCTGTATATTTTGTATGGAGCTCAAGTTCTGCTAATCAGCTGCAGGTGGGCCTGAAGTTTAGACTGTTGTGCATCATCAACCTTCGGTCACTCCTAACTTGCTTTTCGTCTGCTTGTACCCTTTTCCAATTTATATGATTTGCAAAGTATCTTAGTGCTTTCAGGTGTTTGCTCCGCTCCACTGAAACACAATCGGGTGTAGAATGCTGTGGCAGGGGTTCGTCCACAAATCAAATCACATTAAGGTCTCGTCATTCTTAAGTTCCTGGATTTACTAGGAGTGAAGGTCAACGTGTTCCATAGCGGATGGAGGTCTGAATTTTCCATTTTTTGTCAGGTGTGTCTTTTCATACGAAGGGGCTATGGCTGACTCTCAGTGAAAGCTAAGATGTAAAAGTCAACCTTTGCTGCTTGTGGCTGGTAAAAAAAAGTGTGTACTTGGCTTGGTACTTAGATATTTCGATGTTTTTTTACATTAGATAAGGAAAGCCCATGGGGTCAAAGATTGTAAACCACATAGAGGCAGTGGATTAATTGTACTAAGGATCTCAAGATGTTTTCAATTCATGAGGCCCCTACCAGTTTATTGGGGTCAAGCTAGCATTAGGGACAGATTACAAAGACAGTTGTCCTTTGCTTCTGTTGTGGGTCCTTGAGACATTTCTTAATAATTTGGAATGCAGAATTTTGAATCTTTAACCACTTCCCGCCTGGCCTATAGCAAAATGACAGCCGGGCGGTGGTTGCGTTATCCTGACTGGGCGTCATATGACGTCCTACAAGATAACAGCCGGCGCATGCCCAGGGGGGGCGCGCATCGCGGCGATCGGTGGTGCAGTGTGAGACAGACGCGAGTAGAGGAGAGCGGATCGGCGGCTCTCCTGACAGGGGGGTTCGCGCTGATTGTTTATCAGCGCAGCCCCCCCCCCGCGGCTGCCCATACTGGACAACCAGGGAAGCCGCTAGGACCACCAGGGAAGTGGGCAACATGTGGATGGCCAGGTATGTACCCCATGACCATCCACATATAAAAAAAGCGCAATAGATGCCAATCAGTGCCCACAAATGGGCACTGACTGGCAACATTATGGATAAAAAAAAATGTGATGCCCAGCAATGCCACCCATCAGTATCATCAGTGCCGTCCATCAGTGCCACCTCTCAGTGCCCATCCATGCCCATCAGTGCCCACCTATCAGTGCCCACCAGTGCCCATCTGTGCCACCCATAAGTACCCATCAGTGCCGCCAATGAGTGCCCATCAGTACCGCCTATGAGTGCCCATCAGTACCGCCTATGAGTGCCCATCAGTGCCGCCTATGAGTGCCCATCAGTGCCACCTATCAGTGTCCATCAGTGCCGCCTATCAGTGCCCATCAGTGCCGCCTATCAGTGACCATCATCAGTACCCATCAGTGCCACCTCATCAGTGCCAACTCATTAGTGCCACCTCATCGGTGCCGCCTTATCAGTGCCCATCAGTGCCCATAGCCGTCGACTGTATCACTCGGCCCTGCCCCCCGGCGCGCCGCATCATTGGATGTGATTGACAGCAGCGCCAGCCAATGGCTGCGCTGCTTTCAATCCATCCAGTGTAGCCAATCAACGGCCGGGCTCAGGAACTCGGAGAATGACGGGAGCGAGCGCGGGACTTTCGAGGGGCCAGGTAAGTAAAACGGGGGCTCGGGGGGGGGGGGGGGCGGTATTGTCAAATGTTTTTTCACCCTAATGCATAGGATGCATTAAGGTGAAAAAACATGTACCTTTACAACCCCTTTAAAGAGGGCCTTCAGACCTTCTCTTAGGTGGCTCAGCCACCTCTGCAGTGATGCCATATATTGTGCATGCACAGATGTGCCGATGGGCTCTGCCTGGCCTTTGGGTCCTGGCAGAGCCTTTCAGAACATCTGTGCACGTGCAGGTGATTTCATGTGCATGCACAAAGATGGTGAAGGTTTGGGACCTCCCTAATAGCCACCAGTCTAGGAAAACCTGTGCATTTGCAGATGTGCCGCAGGGCTCACTCAGGTCCTGAAGCCCTGTGGGACATCTGGGGGTGGGGTGAAAAACAAAACGTATGCAGTAGTGCTGCAGGGAGGGGGAGGAGGCAGGGTAACATGACATATACACTGCTCAAAAAAATTAAAGGAACACTTTGAAAACACATCAGATCTCAACGGGGCAAAATCTCATGCTGGATATCTATACTGATATGGACGGGGTAATGTGTTAGGAATGAAAGGATGGCACATCATTTGATGGAAATGAAAATTATCCACCTGCAGAGGGCTGAATTCAAAGACACCCCGAAAATCAAAGTGAAAAACTTATGCAGCAAGCTAGTCCATTTTGCTGAAATTTCATTGCAACAACTCCAAATGGTCCTCAGTAGTTTGTATGGCCCCCAAGTGCTTGTATGCATGCCTGACAACATCAGGGCATGCTCCTAATGAGACGACGGATGGTGTCCTGGGGTATTTCCTCCCAGATCTGGACCAGAGCATCACTGAGCTCCTGAACAGACTGAGGTGAGACCTGGCGGCACCGGATGGACCGAAACATAATGTTCCAGAGGTTTTTCTTTGGATTTAAGTCAGGTGAGCATGGGGGCCATTCAATGGTATCAATTTCTTTATCCTCCAGGAACTGGCTGCATGCTCTCGCCACATGAGGCCGGGCATTGTCGTGCACCAGGAGGAACCCAGGACCCACTGCACCAGCGTAGGGTCTGACAATGGGTCCAAGTATTTAATCCCGATACCTAATGGCAGTCAGGGTGCCATTGTGTAGCCTGTAGAGGTCTCTGCGTCCCTCCATGGATATGCCTCCCCAGACCATCACTGACCCACCACCAAACCGGTCATGCTGAACGATGTTATAGGCAGCATAAAGTTCTCTGCGGC
The DNA here is from genome assembly GCA_029206835.1 of Rana muscosa. Taxonomy (NCBI): domain Eukaryota; kingdom Metazoa; phylum Chordata; class Amphibia; order Anura; family Ranidae; genus Rana; species Rana muscosa. The sequence goes on from CM055122.1 coordinate 306,097,874, forward strand.
TTCTCCAGACCCTTTCACGTCTGTCACATGTGCTCAGGGTGAACCTGCTCTCATTTGTGAAAAGCATGGGGCACCAGTGGCAGACCTGCACATTCTGGTGTTCAATGGAAAATGCCAATCGAGCTCCACAGTGTCAGGCAGTGAGCACAGAGCACACTAGAGGACGTCGGGCCCTCAGGCCACCCCCATGAAGTCTGTTTCTGATTGTTTGGTCAGAGACATTCACACCAGTGGCCTGCTGGAGGTCATTTTGTAGGGCTCTGGCAGTGCTCATCCTGTTCCTCCTTGCACAAAGGAGCAGATACCGGTCCTGCTGATGGGTTAAGGACGTTCTACGGCTCTGTCCAGCTCTCCTAGAGTAACTGCCTGTCTCCTGGAATCTCCTCCATACTCTTGAGACTGTGCTGGGAGACACGGCAAACCTTCTGGCAATGACACGTATTGATGTGCCATCCTGGAGGAGTTGGACTGCCTGTGCAACCTTTATAGGGTCCAAGTATCGCCTTGTGCTACCAGTAGTGACACTGACCCTAGCCAAATGCAAAACTAGTGAAAAACAGTCAGAAAAGATGAGTGGGGAAAAAAAATGTCAGACACCTCCACCTGTAAAACCATTCCTGTTTTGGAGGTCGTCTCATTGTTGCCCGTCTAGTGCACCTGTTGTTAATTTCAATTAACAGCAAAGCAGCTGAAACTGATTAACAACCCCCTCTGTATACACCCCTCCCCCTCTGTATACACCCCTCCCTCTCTGTATACACCCCTCCCTCTCTGTATACACCTCTCCCCCTCTGTATACACCCCTCCCCCTCTGCTACTTAACTGACTAGATCAATATCCCAGGAGTTCCCAGCAGTTCTGATTTAAAAGTGTTCCTTTAATTTTTTTGGAGCAGTGTACTTTAGGATGAGGGTCAACTTTAAGATAACAAAGTAATACCTATGTAGCACCCTCCTACATCACCAAGGATAGGGCAATGTTCCTTCCACTGACACCAAAAATGGGGCACTAGTCCTCCCACTGACACCAACATCGGGGCACTATTCCTCCCACAGACACCAAAAATGGGGAACTATTCATCCCACTGACACCAACAATGGCACTATTCCTCCCACTGACACCAACAATGGGCCACTATTCCTGCCACTGACACCAACAATAGGGCACTATTCCTCCTACTGACACCAACGAAGAGGCATTAATTCTCCTCCTACTGACCACAGGCACTATGGTTTATTATTAAGTCATTGACATTTTTTATTGCCACTGACGATGTGATATTTTCTACTCCCACTGGCCACAGTTTGGTCCTCCTAAAATCTGAAGACCAGTAAGCTGGCCCATTGTTTGGAAAGTTTGGAGACCCCTGTACTATAGTGATGGCTGTATGAAGAACTGAATTCCTGAACAGTTTATGCCCCCCACACACCGTCAGATTTTCCAACGGGAAAACGTCCGTAGGAAATTACGACGGAAAAATTGAAAACCTGCTCTCAATCTATTGCTTTCAGAATTTCCGACAGAAAAAGTCCGATGGAGCATACACAGGGTCGGAATTTCCGACCAAAAGCTCCCATCGGACTTTTTCTGGTGATAATTTCCGACCGTGTGTACGGGGCATTAGGCTTGTTTGATTTAGCACATTGGGTTACGAACAAGATTGGGGAAGCGCCTCTGATAAGGAGATTTATGTGTTCAACTCAAGGCTTCATTTTTTCTGTTTTTTAATGCAACTGGATTCCTTCTTTGATATTAATACTTTCATTTCTTGGCACCTAAATCAGAGTAAATGAGAGAGAGTTTTGGCAGAATGTCTTCGCCTTCAGAGGTGCCCAGATGTTCGGAGCACGTATCACACTTGTTAATACGCTCATTCCCAAACCTTAAAAATGCTTCTCATTCCACAAAGGTTATTAAATTTCCATTCACGTCAATTTGCAGCATACTTCTTCACAGCTGTGGATCCATAATTTGGGACACTTATCCGTACACCTCTCTCCATGTGGGAGAAGACTTTGGACCGGGCTCACTCTTGGGCTGGGCAGTGCCTATTATAATCTGTCACCTGCTACCAGTTGATAGGTTTCAGATGCGTTGTGGCTTAGTGGTTAGTATGGTCCTTGTGCAACATTGGGTTCCTGGAATCCATTCCCACCAGGGCTCTTTCTGTATGGAATTTGTGTATTGTTTCTGATTTTCTTCCCTAATCCAAAAACATTCAGTTAAATGAAACCGTTAGTTCCAGGTTTATAAGCTCACTCCTTTTCAAGGCTGACCATTAGGGAAGCTGCAGCCCAAACACTACTATACAGTCCCATTGGAAACCAACGCACATATGGAAAGCCACAATTTTGACCACCTTTCCTCTTGTACAGTACCAATATTATGGAAAACTGCCACAGTTACAGGACTCTAAGGAAGAGGTAAAGTCCCAAAATATGAGGGCTGAGCTGGTAAAGCTGACACCAATTACACTATATACTAAATCGATGGACTCCAAACTCATGCAATGCAGCTCTTTGCTTGTCTTTATTTGGCCCTTGGGGCACTGTTCCTCCCACTGATAATAAGCATTCCTAACCCCACTGATGCCAACAATGAGGCACTATTCCTTCCACTGACACCAACGATGGGGCACTCTCCTTTCTATTGACACCAAGGATGGAGCATTATTCCTTCCACTGGTACCAACGATGGAGCAATATTCCTTCCAATAATACCAATGATGGGGCACTTTTCTTCCCAGCAATACCAATGATGGGGCATTATTCCTTCCTCTAATACACAAGATGAAGCACTATTCCTCCCACTATTACCAATGATGGGGCACTAGTTCTTCCACTAATACCAATGATGGGACACTATTCTTCCACTGACACCAACACTGGGGCACTATTCTTCCCAGTACTACCAATGATTGGGCGCTATTCCTCCCAGTACTACCAATGATGGGGCACTATTCTTCCCAGTACTACCAATGATGGGGCACTATTCCTCCCAGTAATACCAATGACGGGTCACTATTCCTTCCACCGCCACCAACGATGGGGCACTATTCTTTGCACTGACACCAACGATGAGGCACAATTTCTCCCACTAGTACCAATGATGGGACACTATTCCTCCCACTAATACAAATGATGGGGCACTATTCCTCCCACTAATACCAATGATGGGGCACTTTTCCTCCCACTATTATCAATGATAGGGCACTATTCCTTCCACTAATACTATTTCTTCCACTGATATCAATGATGGGGCACTAGTCCTTCCACTGACACCAACATTGGGGCACTATTCTTCCCAGTAGTACCAATGATGGGGCGCTATTTCTCCCACTAATACCAATGATGGGGCACTATTCCTTCCACCGTCACCAACAATAGGGGACTATTCCTTCCACTGAAATCAACGATGAGGCACTATTCCTCCCACTAGTACCAATGATTGGACACTATTCTTCCCACTAATACCAATGATGGGGCACTTTTCCTCCCACTAATACCTACAATAGGGCACTATTCCTCCCACCAATACCAATGATGGGACACTATTTCTTCCACTGATATCAATGATGGGGCACTATTTCTTCCACTGATATCAATGATGGGGCACTAGTCCTTCCACTGACACCAATGATGGAGCACTATTCCTCCCACTGACACCAATGATGAGGCACTATTCCTCCCCCTATTGATCACAGGTGCTATGTAATGTTTTTACTCCCACTGACCGCCAAGCCTAAGATATTATTTATACTGGCGCTGGAGCATTTTCAAATTCCAATGGCCACAATCTGGTCCACCTAAAGCCTGAAGGACAGTAAACATCCTAGTTTAGAGAATTTGGAGGCCCCTTTACTAAATGTTGTAGAACTTGCTGTCTAAAACAGATGAGAATCATGAATTCAATGTATCATACTTCCTGATGAATTGGGTCCCCTGGAACCCCCGAAACATGTTGGTTTGTCTTTAGTTTAAATGTTTAAAGATTTGTGGACTATATATTCGGTGTGGTACTCTGACTATACAATATTTTCTTTGGTGTACAATGAAGGCTCCTCTTAGTTTCCAGTTCAACTGGAGAAACTGCACTTTTCCATTAATAGCCAGTCATGTACTACTAATTGATCCCATAACTTTCACTCATATCTTACATTGGAAACCAGAGCAAACACAGGAAGCTGCTGGGCAGCTTTCAGAACACCTCCTATAATTCTATACCAGGGGTCTCAAAACTTTTTTCGTATGATGGCCATTGCCGGAACAAGGTCATCAAGAGCCCAGGGCGAGCATTATCTTTCAGCAAAAATCCCCTCCACAAAAACACTAATCTGCATGCTTACTGTAAGAGAAGCCCGGGCCAACAGACGCGCGCCTGCGCATAAGCACGGGCACACCAGTGTGTGCACAAAGAAAGACTTGTATTGGCGCATACGCGCACGTATGGGCGCCAAGTAACCCTATTTAAACGGAACACTGACACATGAACATTGCTGAGTGGTCTTTCAGCTAGTGTCTGTTTACCCGATCTGATCCAAGTTTCCTGTGTCTTGACCAGGGATGAGCCGAACACCCCCCTGTTCGGTTCGCACCAGAACCTGCGAACAGACAAAATGTTCGTGTAAACTTTAGAACCCTATTAAATACAATGGACTCGAACGTTCGAAATCTAAAGTGTTAATTATAAAGGCTAATATGCAAGTTATTGTCCTAAAAAGTGTTTGGGGACCCGGGTCCTGCCCCAGGGGACATGTATCAATGCAAAAAGAAGTTTTAAAAACGGCCGTTTTTTTGGGAGCAGTGATTTTAATAATGCTTAAAATGAAAAAATAAAAGTGAAATATTCCTTTAAATTTCGTACCTGGGGGGTGTGTATGATATGCATGTGAAGTGGCGCATGTTTCCCGTGCTTAGAACTGTCCCTGCAAAAAATGTCATTTTTGAAAGAAAAAAATGCATTTAAAACTGACTCGCGGCTATTAATGAATTGTCGGCTCCCGGCAATACATACAAAAGTCATTGATAAAAAAAAAAAAAAAGCGTGGGGGTTCCCCAGAATTCAATTACCAGGCCCTTCAGGTCTGGAATGGATATTAAGGGGAACCCTGCCGCAAATTAAAAAAAAAATTGACGTGGGGTTCCCCCAAATATCCATTCCAGGCCCTTCAGATCTGGCATGGATTTTAAGGGGAACTCCACCCCAAATTTTCAAAAAAATGGCGTGGAGTCCCCCTAAAAATCCATACCAGACCCCTTATCCGAGCACGCAACCTGGCCGGCCGCAAGGGAAGAGGGGGGGACGAGAGAGCGGCCCCCCCTCCCTCCTGAACCGTACCAAGCCACATGCCCTCAACATGGGGAGGATGTCCCCATGTTGATGGGGACAAGGGCCTCATCCCCACAACCCTTGCCCGGTGGTTGTAGGGGTCTGCGGGCGGGGGGCTTATCGGAATCTGGAAGACCCCTTTAACAAAGGGGACCCCCAGATCCCGCCCCCCCCCATGTGAATTGGTAAGGGGTACATTGTACCCCTACCATTTCACGAAGAAAGCGTAAAAAAATGTTTAAAAAAAAACACAAACACCTTGAAAAAGTCCTTTATTTAAAAAAAAAAAAAACATTCCAGCGGTGAAATCCAGTGTCCCGCGGCGATCCCGATGTCCAGCGCTGTCCTTCATTGGTTGTGCCTGAGCGGACCTGATGGGGAACTCCCTCTCAGTATTTTAAATGTATAGACCCGCCCCTTCTAAAGTTCCCCATCAGGTCCGCTCAGCGGACCAGATGCGGAACATGAGAAGGGGCGGGTCTATACATGTATTACCAAAGTGAGAGCAGTTCCCCATCAGGTCCGCCCCCTCGGTATGTCGGACCCGCCTACGTCATTGGCTTGAGCGGGGAACTTCCTTCACTATGTAAATTTAAATTACACAGTGAAGGAAGTTCCCCGCTCAAGCCAATGACGTAGGCGGGTCCGACATACCGAGGGAGCGGACCTGATGGGGAACATTAGAAGGGGCGGGTCTATACATTTAAAATACTGAGAGGGAGTTCCCCATCAGGTCCGCTCAGGTACAACCAATAAAGGACAGCGCTGGACATCGGGATCGCCGCGGGACACTGGATTTCACCGCTAGAATGTTTTTTTTTTTTTTTTTTTTTAATAAAGGACTTTTTCAAGGTGTTTGTGTGTTTTTTTTTTTTTAATTTTTACGCTTTCTTCGTGAAATGGTAGGGGTACAACGTACCCCTTACCAATTCACATAGGGGGGGGCCGGGATCTGGGGGTCCCCTTTGTTAAAGGGGTCTTCCAGATTCCGATAAGCCCCCCGCCCGCAGACCCCCACAACCACCGGGCAAGGGTTGTGGGGATGAGGCCCTTGTCCCCATCAACATGGGGACATCCTCCCCATGTTGAGGGCATGTGGCTTGGTACGGTTCAGGAGGGAGGGGGGCCGCTCTCTCGTCCCCCCCCTTTTCCCCTGCGGGCGGCCAGGTTGCGTGCTCGGATAAGGGGTCTGGTATGGATTTTTAGGGGGACTCCACGCCATTTTTTTTTTAAATTTGGGGTGGAGTTCCCCTTAAAATCCATGCCAGATCTGAAGGGCCTGGAATGGATATTTGGGGGAACCCCACGTCAATTTTTTTTTAATTTGCGGCGGGGTTCCCCTTAATATCCATTTCAGACCTGAAGGGCCTGGTAATTGAATTCTGGGGAACACCCACGCTTTTTTTTTTTTTTTTATCAATGACTTTTGTATGTATTGCCGGGAGCCGACAATTCATTAATAGCCGCGAGTCAGTTTTAAATGCATTTTTTTCTTTCAAAAATGACATTTTTTGCAGGGACAGTTCTAAGCACGGGAAACATGCGCCACTTCACATGCATATCATACACACCCCCCAGGTACGAAATTTAAAGGAATATTTCACTTTTATTTTTTCATTTTAAGCATTATTAAAATCACTGCTCCCGAAAAAACGGCCGTTTTTAAAACTTCTTTATGCATTGATACATGTCCCCTGGGGCAGGACCCAGGTCCCCAAACACTTTTTAGGACAATAATTTGCATATTAGCCTTTATAATTAACACTTTAGATTTCTCCCATAGATTTTTCGAATTTGCCGCGAACACCCCAATTTGTTCGCTGTTCGGCGAACGGGCGAACAGGCAATGTTCGAGTCGAACATGAGTTTGACTCGAACTCCAAGCTCATCCCTAGTCTTGACCCGACTTCACCTAAACCTACTCTTTGACCTCCGCCTGCCTACCTGATCCCGGGTTGTGTCTGACTCCGCTTCTGCCTGATGTTCCTGTACCTTGCTGCCCGACTGTGTCCCGTCTCTGCCTCTGCCTCTCCTCTCGGTACCTACTCTGTCCGGCTGTTGATGACCTCCTGGCTTACGTCCCGGCTACGCCTCCATCTGCTGACCCAGTGATACGAAGCTCCTGTTCTCAGAGTCTGCTCAACGCTCTCCAGCCACCTGGTTCCTGCCAAGACTCAGCCAGCGCCATCCATTACTTCGGCCCTCTTGCCACTCTGCGTCCGTCACTCCCTGTCATCACTACCAGGGGTGTCAGACAGGAGGTGCAAGAGAAGCCCCCTCTCCAGCCTGATCTCCACCAGGTACGTGACACTTACCCCCCAAGCATAAATTCCCCCTCCTCCCTGTACAAATCTGCCCCCCTGCTAAAATACCTCCTCTCAGCACAAATCTTTGCCCCACCCCATCCCCCAAATGCCCCCCTGCCCCCCAAAAATTCATTCCTCTAGCACAAATCCTCTACCCCTAAAAATGTCCCCAACTAGTACATATCTTCTCCCTCCACTTCAAATCCTTCCTCCCAGTACAAATCATCCCCCCCCCCCCCCAACACAAATCCCTCTTAGCACTCCCCCCTCCAATTTCCCATCCTAGAACAATTCTTACCCTTGTCATCCCCTAAATTCCCCCTTCCAACACAAATCCCCTCCTCCCCAATCTCCTTGTGGCACATGATACCACAGTGCCCAGGGCAGCTGCCCCTCCTGGCCACCCCTTGCCCCAGCCCTGATAATGGCCAGATTGCAGTTTTTACGAATATTCACAGGCTGAAAAAATATATTATTTGCAAAGTAAATTAATGAATAAGCTTTACTTTGAGTTTTTTTTCTCGCGAGCAAATTAAAAGTCAGCCACTACAAATACTGCATCTGCTGACTTATAATATAAGGACACTTACTTGTCCAGGGGTCCAGCAATGTCCTTGTCTGAGCCGATTCTTCAATCAGCTTCAGGTCCAGGATCCGGCATCTTAGGTAAGGGTTTCCCACTGCTCATGCGTGAGCCGCGCTGCGCATTTTGAATGGTTCCGCAGTCTTCTGGGACCTGTGATGTGTCCCAGAAGGTTGCGGGTGGAAAGAGGAGGGGGCTAACTTCCGCACAGATCGCCGCAGTGATCTAACTGGAAGTGGGAGTGGGTACCTGTCTAATACCAGGTACCCGCTCCCCCCCCCCCCAAAAAAAATGCCAACAATGTAAACAAGTGGAAATTCCTTTTGGGTGAAGTTCCGCTTTAATTATGTTGTTTCGTTATATGTTTATTTTGTTTATTTTGGATTCGTTGAAATTTGCTAACATTGTGATTCTGAGATTCAGACATCGAAATTTTTTCCCAAATTTTGATTCGTAAGAAAACAAATCGCACATGTCTACCCCCTATTATTCTGCAGCAGGGCGGACTGAAGTCAGTGTGGGTGTCTCTGGTTTTAGGGAACGGCTGGGAGCTTCATGAAGAAGTGCCAGGCTGTAAGATGTCTTTTCCTGTTTTATACATAAGCACGGGCCAGACGATCCTACAGATTTCCCAGGCACCTGCTGCAACACAAACTGTCACAGGCCATAAGACATGCCGATCGCTCCAGCGCTGCCCCTCTGTGCCGCTCAGATATTTGTCTTGGCACACGAGAGGGAACAGGTGGAATTAAGTAGAGCTCAGCTTGTTTATGCTTTGCTTAAAGAGATATGCTGTGCTAAGCGATCTCTGCCCGGGGGGAATTACTTTTAAAAATAGAAAATTATTTTGCAGTCAGATAAGGTGATGCTGCAAGGGCTTAGCTGTGGAATAGATCTCTAGTGGAGCACATTAAAGGATCAGTCCTCCCAAAAGTGAAAGTTTCATTATACACTATATTACCAAAAGTATTGGGACACCTGCCTTTACACGCACACATGATCTTTAATGGCATCCCAGTCTTAGCCTGTAGGGTTCAATATTGAGTTGGCCCCGCCCTTTACAGCTATAACAGCTTCAACTCTTCTGGGAAGGCTGTCCACAAGGTTTAGGAGTGTATCTATGGGAATGTTTGACCATTCTTCCAGAAGCACATTTGTGAGGTCAGGCACTGATGTTGGACACGAAGGCCTGGCTCGCAGATGCCGCTCTAATTCATCCCAAAGGTGTTCTAGCGGGTTGAGGTCAGGACTCTGTGCAGGCCAGTCAAATTCCTCCACCCCAAACTCGCTCATCCATGTCTTTATGGACCTTGCTTTGTGCTTTAGTCCAAGTCATATGGTGGAGGGGGGCTTATGGTGTGGGGTTGATTTTCAGGGGTTGGGCTTAGCCCCTTAGTTCCAGTGAAGGGAACTTATAAAGCGTCAGCATACTAAGACATTTTGGACAATTTCATGCACCCAACTTTGTGGGAACAGTTTGGGGATGGCCCCTTCCTGTTCCAACATGACTGCGCGCCAGTGCACAAAGCAAGGTCCATAAAGACATGGATGAGCGAGTTTGGGGTGGAGGAACTTGACTGGTCCTGACCTCAACCCGATAGAACACCTTTGGGATGAATTGGAGCGGAGGCTGCGAGCCGGGCCTTCTTGTCCAACATCAGTGCCTGACCTCACAAATAGACATGTGCATGACGAACAAATTAGTTTTGTTTTGTTTCGTTAATCTAGTTTCGTTAAATTCAGTTGAATCGTTCAGTTGACTCGTATTCGGAAATCGTATTTGGATTTTTTCAAATTTTCTTTGAATTTACAGATTTTTTTCCCGATTCAAAACGTTTAAATCGATAAATTTAAAAATGGTCGAATCGAAAACTTTAGTTTTTTTTTTTTTTTATATTCAAATGTGGCAAAGTGAACAAACAAAAGAAAAATCTTCAGCAAATGATTACAATGACTCTCTAAATCACCTTTGGCTTAACTAAAACAGCATTATTTCGAAATGGTACTCTAACAACACACAGTCTTTGATTTCAGCAATTATGTGTACGGTTATGCCGCGTACACATGATCGGACATTTCGACAACAAAACCGTTGATAATTTTTCCGACGGATGTTGGCTCAAACTTGTCTTTCATACACGTGGTCACACAAATGTTTTCGGAAATTTCGAATGTCAAGAACGCAGGGACGTACAACACAACGACGAGCCGAGAAAAATTAAGTACAATGATTCCGAGCATGCGTCTAATTGATTCCGAGCAAGCGTAGGATTTTTGTGCGTCGGATATGGATACACACTATCGGAATTTCTGACCACAACTTTGGTTGTCGGAAAAATTGAGAACCAGCTCTCAATCATTTGTTGTCGGAAATTCAGACAGAAAATGTCTGATGGAGCCTACACACGGTTGGAATTTCCGACCAAAAGCTCACATCGAACATTTGTTGTCGGAAATTCCGATCGTGTGTACGCGGCATTAGAATTCGACTGGAGTTCAATGTAAAAATGTATTCGAATTTCAATCCAAATTTTGTTTCGTTATTCAGAGCATTCGGTAAAATTATTTTCTATTGTAATTTGGGTATTCGGATATATACGAATCTCCGAATACCGAAAAATTTGTCCGAATATTCATTCGGAATTAAACTCACAAATGCGCTTCTGGAAGAATGGTCAGACATTCCCATAGACACAGGCCTCGTACACACGACCGAGTTTCTCGGCAAGAACCAGCAAGAAACTTGCTGGCAGAGATGTCTTGCCGAGAAACTCGTTCGTGTGTATGGTTTCTCGTCAAGAAAACCGACAAGTAATCTCGACGAGAAAATAGAGAACCTGCTCTCTATTTTCTCGTCGAGATTCTCGTCAGCCTGTTTCTCGACGAGAAAAGTGAGTGTGTGTACACTTACCTGTCCTCCGGGAAGCCCGCGCATGTTCGAAATGAATTTGACGCATGCGCGGTAGCTTCCTAGGCATAGGTAGGGTATACCAAGATGGCGGCGACGGCATCGAATGTGACGACCGCTTGCTCGTCGTAGTCGATGACGTCACCGCGTACGCTCCATTCAAAGAACCGCGGGTTCTTTGAAATGAGCGTCTGTACACTCGGCCGGGACAAGTTTCTTGTCCAAGGATCTCGTCGAAAAAAACAATGTGTTTTTTTCAACGAGAAACTCGGTCGTGTGTACGAGGCTACACTCCTAAACCTTGTGGACAGCCTTCCCAGAAGAGTTGAAGCTGCTATAGCTGCAAAGTGTGGGCCAACTCAATATTGAACCCTACGGTCAGCCAGTGGCTGTTTGTAAGTTTAGGGGACACCAATTGGGAGAGCTCCATGATGTAGTTCCTGTCTCTTCCCGGCCACCTTGAAGTTTGGGGTGTTTTGGGGTGTTTTGGCAACATTGGGGACTTATTGCTACTTTGGTTTCTTTGTTAATAAGCAACCCCTTTAGCTGCAGAGGCAGCAGCTAGGGCAGAAATTATCCCTGGTGCTTTCAGGCTCATTCACACATGCTTTGATTTCTGAAGAGCGATGCCTTTTGCGCCTAAAATGTAAGCCAGGGAAATATATGTGCACGTTCCTGGAAACGGCTGCAAGGTAAAATTCTTGTCTTGCATTTGCAGTGCGTTTCCACAATGCTCAACTGTCATTTGGCAAAAAAAAAAGATAAAAAAGATAAAAAAACAAAGGCATCGGGAAGGAACCAGCATTTGTGAGGTCAGGTACTGATGTTGGATGAGAAGACTTGGATCACAATTGGTGTTTCAATTGACACCTAAGGTTTTCAGTAGGGTCAGGGATCCGAGCAGGACAGTTAAGTTTCTTCACACCACACTGATCAAACTACTGGTCATGTCTTTATGGAGTCGGCTTTGTATCCAGGGGCTCAGTTATACTGGAACAGGGGGACAAACTTTTGGATAAATAGGTGAGTTTGAAAGTGTCAAGTGTCCACAAACGTTTGGTCACATGTATCAAATTTGAGTAAAATTAACCTTTAACCACTTCACGCCCAGTCAATAGCAAATTGACGTCCGGGAAGTGGTTCTGTTATCCACACTGGACGTCATATGACGTCCTGCGGGATAACAGCCGCCGCGCGCCCGGGGGGGGTGCGCATCGCGGCGATCGGTGGAGCGGTGGGTCAGTCTGACCCACCGCTACACTGATCTCGGTAAAAAGCCTCCGTCGGAGGCTTTTTACCATGTGATCAGCCGTGTCGAATCACGGCTGATCAGGAAGTAAACAGGAAGAGCCGTTGATCGGCTCTTCCTCACTCGCGTCTGACAGACGCGAGTAGAGGAGAACCGATCGGCAGCTCTCCTGACAGGGGGGGTTCGCGCTGATTGTTTATCAGCGCAGCCCCCCTCGCATACCCACACTGGACCACCAGGGAAGCCCCCAAGGACCACCAGGGAAGCCCTAAGCATGTGGATGGCCCCCATGGCCATCCACATGTAGTAAAAAAAATATATATATAAAAAAATATGCCAATCAGTGCCCACACATGGGCACTGACTGGCACGATCATACCAAGAAACAAATGTGTGGTGGCTGGCATTGCTAGGCAGCAGTGTCACCAGTGCCACCTACTAGTGTCCATCAGTGCCACCTATCAGTGCCCATCCGTGCCCATAAGTGCCCACCTATCAGTGCCAGTCCATGCCACCTATCAGTGCCACCCATAAGTGCCCATCAGTGCCGCCTAAAAGTGCCCATTAGTGCCGCCTATGAGTGCCCATCAGTGCCGCCTATGAGTGCCAATCAGTGCCGCCTATGAGTACCAATCAGTGCCGCCTATGAGTGCCCATCAGTGCCGCATACCAGTGCCACATATCAGTGCCCATCAGTGCCGCCTATCAGTGCCCATCATCAGTGCCCATCAGTGCCACCTCATCAGTGCCACCTCATTGGTGCCACCTCATCGGTGCCCATCAGTGTCGCCTTATCAGTGCCCTTCAGTGCCGCCTTATCAGTGCCCGTCATTGAAGTAGAAAAGGTACTTATTTACAAAAAAATTAACAGAAACAAAGAAAAACATAGTTTTTTTTAAAATTTTCGCTCTTTTTTTATTTGTTGCGCAAAAAATAAAAATCGCAGAGGCGATCAAATACCACCGAAAGAAAGCTCTATTTGTGGGAACAAAATGATAAAAAATTTGTTTGGGTACAGTGTAGCATGACCGCGCATTTGTCATTCAAATTGCGACAGCGCTGAAAGCTCAAAATTGGCTTGGGCAGGAAGCTGTATAAGTGCATGGTATTGAAGTGGTTAAGGACCTGTGTCAACAGGTTTTGGGCTTGCGTCAATGACATTAGTTTGAGGTGCTTCAACAATTATTCAGGATTTTTCAGGTTCATTTGACTTTCAGTTGACCTCCTTCTGACCTGCCTCAAGTAAGTTTTGTGTAGCACCCTCTAGCGTGTGCTAGATGTTAGTGTAGGTTTGTTAGTGTAGATTTGTTAGTGTAGGTACATTTCTTTAGCTCAGGGCTAAGCCTGGGCTGTGAATTTGGGTCAGGGTTCAGTGAGTTAGGCTGGATGACTCATCATAACAGCTCCCATGGTGCCCCCCCCTATTTTCTGGGACATTGGAGAATGTTCTAGACATAGTGGGCGGAGGCTAGGAGGAGCTGTTTTGAATATTTGAGGACCTCAGCCAATCCCCAGTAAAGGGCTGGCAGGGAGCAGGCCATCTCATAAATAGGTATGGGTCATGCCAGCAGGGGCAGTCAGGTGGAAGATGGAGATATAGTGCTAAGGAGGCTGTCTGTGGCCCTGTGGAGTCCCCCCTAGACTGGGGGGGGGGGTGACAATGGGCCGGGGCTCGGGTGCTGGAAATATCTGCCCAAACACAAAGAGGAAACCCTTCCTGGAGGCATGAGCGCAAGAGTGAGCACAGTGGGAGCAGGTTAGCGCTACTGGGGACCTACAAGGGGGGGCCACATGTAGCCAGTTCTCCCTGAAGAGCGCAGTGTGCCTAAGTTGTCTTCCCTTTCCTGGGAGTTTTCCTAAAGGTCAGCTGGGTGGGCTGGTGAATGTCAGTCTGGAGGATCTTGGGGAGAAGTTAGCCTGGAGTGCTAGTGAAAGGGGCAACCATAGCCAGGTGGGTTGGCAGTCAGTAGTGTATTTAGGTTTTGTGCTGCCCTAGGCCTGACTAAACTCATGCACCCCCTAATTTAAATATGACCCACCCCTTCCTGTCAAGGCCACACCCTTTTCTGTTTAAGACCCACCCCTTTTCGAGCGGGGACACTGGTTCTTAGGCCTTAATTTGCATAGATTTCTTCTCACTTCCTGTTTGGCTATGGGGCAGGAAGTGAAGGGAAATCTCTGCAATGGGACAGGAATGGTAAAAAATAAACTGACAGGGGCTATAACCCTCCCTTACTCTATCCAAAAGAAAAAGAAAAAAAAGTGTTGCCTATTGTTTTACTTTAAGCACAAATTTCTGATAATTTTATGGAGAGGACTAAGAAGATATAACCCTGCCAATGGTGCAGCAGAAACATGTAGCACAGTGAGGAAGGTTTGTGGTCCAGGACAATAGGACACACAAAATTAGAAGCAGCTTGCGTTACACTAACAGTGTAGCACAATCCGGCGGGGACTCTTTCCGTGCTGCCCCCCTGCAAAGTGCTGCCCTAGGCCTGGGCCTTGTTGGCCTAGGCCAGGATACAGCGTTGTTGGCAGTGCCTAAAAAAGCTGGTGATGGGATCAGTAGCCACAGGAGTAAAGCAAGCTGGACACTGTTCTTTTTGCTACACATCCAAGGGGCCTCAGGTTCCTGCCTGTAATGGGCCATTTCTTTTAATCTGACTGAAAGCCTGTGAGATCTTCACACAGTGGGTTCTGCAAGAAGTGTGTGCTGGAGGAAGAAGACGAGCTGTATATAGAGACTGTATATAGGAAGAACATCCTGAAGTTTGTTGTTGAAGTCTGCCAAAGTCAAGTGGGCATCGAATAATCTCCCATTCCTATCCAAGTTATTATCCCTCAATAAATTTCAAAAACAATGTCACAGACTGTTCTCAGTCTCTGTAGTGCCTGTGAAAAGTTGGTGTCCCTGGCTGTGCAGAGTTGGAGATCCCAGTTCATCTGTGGCCCTTAAGGGGTGCGCTACATTTGCATTTCCATATGGTTCTATGCAAACCAAAGATCATCAACATAGCCTTAAATAACCCCAGAAACACCTATTGCATCCAATTTTAGATTTTTTTTATCACGCTATCACCACTTACCCAAGAAAAGTATTTCTGAAGGAAGGATTGTCTCAGGGCTGTGGTAAGGTTGTAGTCTTCTGAGCTGTGATGAGTCTGATGACCGGCCCAAATAATGTTCACCTCTGTGGGGGAGGGACAAAATAATGTGTAAGTAACACAAGCCAAGTGCTGAGCCACCCTGTGCACCAATAATAAAAGCACTACCTGTTTATAAAACGGCCCACAAAAGCAAATAGGGATGAAAAAAGACAGCCTGGGCCATCATCCAGGTTAGGTGAACAATACAGTAAATTCATGGTCAAGAACAAGTTTAGTAAATTGATAAAAACTCTCCAACCCCCCCCCCCCCCCCCCTTGCTCCTTATATATGCTAAACTCAGACTCTCCAGCACCACAGGCACATATCTATCCCCTACAATGGCAGCCCCTGTTGCCTGTAGCCCCGCTAGACATGTGCAATTTGTTTTGTTCCAAATTAATTTTTTAACAAACTTTGACAAATTCGTCAATTTGTAAATATCCCGAATTAATAATTTTTTTTTGAATATTCGTAAATTCTAATGTTCGTAAACTAGAATATTCGGAAATTCGGAAATCTGAAAATCCGGAAATTCTAAAATCCGAAAATTTGCAAATTAGAAAATTCGGAAATTCGAAATCCGAAAGTTCGAAAATGAACAAAAGAATCAAAAGAACGAAAATCGGAAAATTAGAACGAAAATCCAAAAATAAGAACGAAAATTTGACAAAACTGAAATAATAACTAATAATAACTAAACTATTATTAACTATTAAATTATAGGTATTGGAATTTCCTTTCAAATTTGGCTGTTAGTGAACGTAACAAATACAAATTTTTCCAAAGTTACAAATTACCCAAAATAACAAACACTGCATCTAAACAAATGGAACGTAACAAATTAATAATTAATAATAGTAATATAAAAAGGTTTTATTATTATTGTTATTTATTATTATTAATTTGTTACGCTCCATTTGTATAGATGTGTATAGATGTGGCATTCGTTATTTTGGATAATAAACAAAAATTCAAAAGAACGTGAATTTTAAAATAAGACAGAAAATTCGAAAATCAAAAATAATAACTAACTAATAATGACTTAACTATTACTAACTGTTAAATTATAAGTATTGGATGTGGAATTCCTCAGTCTTCCATTAATTGAGCTACATTTTTGGTGCATGGCCCTCAGCTGTACACATATAGACTGTCCTGATTATCATTCCCTTGGGAATTACTAGTGATACTATCTAGGTCAGTGTTTCTCAACCAGGGTTCCGCAGAGAAGTCCCCAGGGGTTCTGCCTTGATTCAACATTGTGGTGGATGTATATCCACCCAATGTTGTTTCCAGTGTTCCCAATGCGCGCTGACAGTACAGAATGCAGACAGCATGAGTTCTGAATTCAGAGCATGGAGGCGCGGAGCCAAGGGCAGAGAGCATGGAGGCGGGGAGCCAAGGGAGCTGAGAATGGAGAGCATGGAGGCGGGGAGCCGAGGGAGCCGAGAATGGAGAGCAGAGGTGGGGGACTTGAGTCACATGACTTGACTTAAGTCAGACTTAAGTCACCTGTTTGGGGACTTGCGACTTGCTTGACAGAATTCAATAAATGACTTGACTTGACTTTGACTTGTCACTAATGACTTGCGATTTGACTTTGACTTGGGCTATATGACTTGCAATGACTTGGCACCACTAACACTAACTGCAAGCCGCCGTCTGCCTACCTGATCAGTGTGTCATGCAGACAGACGGCGGCCATTGCAGTGTTCAAAAGCCGCGCCTCCTCGTCTGTGATAGGCGCAGTGGCGGTGCGTCCATAGAGGGCGCCGGAGCGCCGCCCCCTCTCCCTCCCGCACCGCCACTGAAAGACAATACACAGATTCATGCATTGCATGAATCTGTGTATTGTCACCGCTGCCGGGCTGCCCACTATTCATATGGCCGGCCTCCTGGTGAGCGCCGGCCATATGAATTAGAGAGGTGGCCGGCGGTGGGTGTGACTTGGAAGTGTCTATCAGAGCCAGCGGCTCTGATAGGCTTTCCGAATACAGCTCTCACGCTATATTCGGCTTTCAAAAACTCCTCCCAGGTACGCACGGGGGTGCGTTCCTTGGAGAAGACTGTGGAGGTTTCAGCCAATCAGGTTCACCGGATCTGGTTACCAGTAACCTGATTGGCTGAAGCGACATCGAGGGTGGGAGAACACATCGAGGACGGCGCGGACCGAGGAAGGTAAGTGCAGGGCTGGGGGGGGGGGGGACTGGCTGTATATGGGGGACACACTGGCTGTATGTGGGGGACAAACTGGCTGCATTTGGGGGGACTGGCTGTATATGGGGGACAAACTGGCTGCATTTGGGGGGAACTGGCTGTATATGGGGACAAACTGGCTGTATATGGGGACAAACTGGCTGTATATGGGGGCACACTGGCTATATATATGGGGGCACACTGGCTGTATATGGGGGCACACTGGCTATATATATATGGGGGCACACTGGCTATATATGGGGACAAACTGGCTATATATGGGGACAAACTGGTTGTATATGGGAGCACACTGGCTGTATATGGGGGCACACTGGCTGTATATGGGGGGCACACTGGCTGTATATATGGGGGCACACTGGTTATATATATATATATATGGGGGCACACTGGCTGTATATGGGGACAAACTGGCTGTATATGGGGACAAACTGGCTGTATATGGAAACAAACTGGCTGTATTTGAGGGGGAAAACTGGTGGCGTTTGGGCACAGTGGCTGCGTTTAATGGGCACAGTGGCAGCAATTGATTTTTTTTTTTCAGTTTGTTTGCGCCCCCCCAAAAATCTTGAGCACCAGCCGCCACTGGATAGGCAGAACACTCAATTTCACAGCAGGCAGTGTTCAGCCTATCACGGATATCCTCTTATCCTCGTCTGTGTTATGAGGATGAGCGGATGTCCGTGATAGGCGGAACACTGAATGCTGGGAAATTGAGTGTTCCGCCTATCACAGACGAGGAGGAGGCGTGGCTTTTGAATACTGGAATGGCCGCCGGGATGCCGTCGATTAGGTACACGGCTGACGGGCACAATGAAGCATGGGCACAGTGAGGCATGGGCACAGTGAGGCATGGGCACAGTGAGGCATAGGCACAGTGAGGCACAGTGAGGCATGGGCACATAACCAATATTATTTATTGTTATCCCTCCTATTATTTTTATACAGTATGGGGTAGATCAGTATTTTGACTTGATTTGTGACTTGACCAAAATAAATGACTTGACTTGACTTGCTTGACTTCTAGCAGGGACTCGACTTGACTTGCTTGCTTTTCGTCACAGTAACTTGGGACTTGCTTGAGACTTGAAGGTTAAGACTTGTGACTTGCTTGTGACTTGCACATGTGTGACTTACTCCCATGTCTGATGGAGAGCATGAAGGCGAAGAGCCAAAGGGAGCCGAGAATGGAGAGCATGGAGGTGGGGAGCCGAGGGAGCAGAGAATGGAGAGCATGGAGGCGGGGAGCCAAGGGAGCAGAGAATAGAGAGCATGGAGGTGGGGAGCCGAGAATTGAGGCCGGAAGCTGAGAAGGGAGGCTGGGAGCCAGAGAATGAAGACTGGAGGCAGGGAGCACAAAGTGGGAGCCATGAAGAGAGTCGAGAATGAGGACTATGGAGGAGGGGAGCACCAGATCAGAAGGTGAGATCTGTCTGAATGGTAGCAGTGATGTCAGAGAGCAGGAGGTAACATCCTGTGTATAACAGCACTAAATGAAGACTGCAGAGGGGGGGCAGAGACTTGCCCACTGATCACCATACCAGGCAAGCGGCCTGGTATGGTACAGGAGGGGGGGGAACTCGCTCGTCCCTCCCTATCCAGGCTGCTTGCTTGGATAAGGGTATGGATTTTGGGGGGACCCCATGCAAATATTTTTTTACATTTTAGCGTGGAGTTCCCCTTAAAATCTAATCCAGACCCAAAGGGCCTGGTATGAATTTTGGGGGGGGGGGGGGGCACCCCAATTTTTTTTAAAAAAGGTTGAGAAACCCTGATCTAGATAGAAGTGCCCTCCATTAGCAATCTGTTCTATATTTATTTTCTAATACAAAAATCAATAAACAAAATGAATAAGAGAAATGTTTTTGATGGAATTTCACTTTAAGCACCCCCTAATGCTAAAGCAGCATGAAATGAATGTTCAGGTCATTACTTACTTGCAGGCCCGTCGCGACAAGGCAAGCAAACCAAGCAACTGCTTGGGGCCCACGAGCTGGTCTGGGGCCCCAACCAGGGCCCTTGCCGCGCTTCATGTCCATTTTGCTTGGGGCCCCCAAATTCCTTCAAAAGGCCCTGCTTACTTGTTAATGTGAACATTTCTCTGCCCTTTAATAAATTATCCTGAACGGAAAGTACCAATGCCCAAATTAGTACACCAAAAACACATGACCTATATCAGCCTTTCTTGACCTTTTTTCAAGGAAGCCTTGAAATAAAATTTTCTGGTCTCAGGAAACCCCTAGTGAGGTCAGTGCATCGGGGGTCATTGGGGAAAATCCCTTTCATATTGGTGGCCGGAATGGCATCCTTGCAGTCCTGCTGCTGGCTCTGTCAAGTGGCATTGGACCTGGGACTCTGAAGCAGTGGCGTTGCTAGGTGGGTGCGGTCCACACCCAGGTAACACCGGCTAGAGGGGTGACACCATCTCGATGCTCCCGAGGGTGAGGAAAGCCCTGGCATTTTTTTATTTTTGTGGCTGACCCTGCTGGAATAACACCTCCAGCGCCGCGGCTGTGCCTGGCGTGTGTCCTCCTTCTTCCTCCTCCCTACTGAGCCAGTGAGCCTGTCACATCTCACAGACATGATGATGTCACTATCTCCGCCCAGGCGGCGCGGCTGCACGCTGTCCTAGTCTCCTCTCTAGCTGCCGCCAGGTAGGGGGGAGGGAAAGGTGACAGCTTGCCAGGGGGTGTCCACCGCGGGCCCGAGCCCGAGCCTGAGGTGAGGTATGATAGGTGGGGGTTGCCTCCCCCTCCTTGGCATGTATACAGACCAGAGGAGGGACACTGCTGTGTATGTCGAGCTAAGGTCTGTACTGTACTCTTTCGTAGATGGAGGAGGGGCACAGATTGTGTACTGAGGTAGGGAGGGGTGTCTGTACTCAGTGTAAGGGGGTTTTGTACTTAGTGTAGGGGTTCTGGGCTGGGGGAGGGGGTCTGTACTTAGTGTAAGGGGGCCTTGTACTTAGTATAAGGGGGGTCTGGACTGGGGGAGGGGGTCTATACTGAGGGGGTGACTTTACTAAGGGAGGGGGTCTGTACTTAGTGGAGAGGGGGGTCTAGACTAAGGGAGGGGGTCTATAGTGAGGGAGTGTGGTCTGTACTGAGGGGGACTATAGTTAGTGGAGAGGGGAATCTGTACTGAGGGAGGGGGGCCTGGACTGAGGGAGGGGAGCTGTACTTAGTGGAGGGGGTCTGTACTGAGGGAAGGGGGTCTGTACTGAGGGAAGGGGGTCTGTACTGAGGGAAGGGGGTCTGTACTTAGTGGAGGGGGGTCTGTACTTTTTTGGGGGATCTGTACTTAGTGGGGGGGTCTATACTGAGGGAGAGGGGTCTATACTGGTGGAGGGGGGTCTGGACTGAGGAAGGGGGGTCTTTACTTAGTGGAGGGGGGTCTATACTTAGTGGAGGGGGGTCTGGACTGAGGGAGGTCTGTACTAAAGGAGGGGGTCTGTACTTAGTGGAGGGGAGTCTGTACCGAGGGAGGTTGGTCTTTACTGAGGGGGACTGTACTTAGTGAAGGGAGTCTGTACTAAGGGAGGGGGGTCTGTACTGAGGCTGGACTATACTTGGTGGAGGAGGGGTGACACCATGATTTACCGCACCAGGTGACACCAACCCTAGTGTAGGGTTGCCACCTCATCCCTTTAAACCCGAACACATATGAATTACACAGGTTCTGAGGCTAATTTAATGCAGATAAGGCACCAAGTGAGTTTAATTACCACCTTAATCAGCCACAGAACCTTGTGTAATTAATATGTGTTCGGTTTTAAAGGGATGAGGTGGCAACCCTACCCTAGTGATGTCACTGCTCTGAAGGAACGACCAGATGGGAGGTCATCTATCCACAGCTCATGGAACCCCTAGCCACCCCTGGAGGAACCTTAGGGTTCCATGGAACCCTGGCTGAGAATTGCTGATCTCTATGTTTTTTAGACACACACATAAAAGTACTGTATCCAGACTACATACACAAAGACGTAATAATTGGTGGAGCTGAATGACATTGTTGTACAAGCCTTAGTCTATTCCCATCACCATCTGCTTTACAAATCAGGCTTTAGGAAATTTCAGAGTCATCTTCCCAATGATGTCATAACCACAAGTATATGAGTGCTATAGCAGCAAGGAAAGCTGTCACATTGATTGGGGACCGATGCTGACTAAACCACATTAGCAGCCTCTCTTCAGCCTTCAGCACATGGTTAAACTTCCAGCCGTGATTTGAGGTTGGCCCAAAAATAGATGCAGCTGCACCACTCTAGGCAGGGCAGTCCAAATGAGATTTTTGCCATGGCACAAAAAAACAACAAAAAAAAACTTGATGCAACTGTGAGAAGATACATGATGCAAAAGAAGACAGAACAGAAGCTGTGGCGGAGTAGGGGAAAATTCACCATTCCATAGCATGTGCCCAGTGAGGGATTATAAGTCACTTTATGTATGGGACGGCAGCCAAGAGGAGCAAATTCTGAGGCCTCGTACACACGACCGATTTTCTCGTCGTAAACAGTCAAGAAAAGTGCCGCGAGAGTTTTTTTGTCTAGAAAAACGTTCGTGTGTATGGTTTTACGACGAGAAACTTGACGAGAATCTCGACGAGAAAATAGAGAACCTGCTCTCTATTTTCTCGTCAGGAGTCCAGATTTCCTCGTCGTGTTTCTCGTCGGCCTGTTTTGTGACGAGAAAATGGTTCGTGTGTATGCTTTTACGACTCTTCCAAAAGTGCGCATGCTCACAAGCAACTATGAGACGGGAGCGCATCTTCTGGTAAAACAAGCCTTCATAATGGAGAGAGCACATTCGTCACGCTCATAAATATTTCATCGTTTAAATGTTCTGCATTGAATTCTTCGTTAGAATGTTACATTAATCAAAACGAGAGACCTTCTTTTGCTGCTGATATTCACACAGAGTTATGCCTTATTTTTAACCTTTTTCATGCTGCTCTTTATAAGATTTATGTGTATTATATCGTGCAAGTTTTTAGGAATAATTTAAATGGTTAGATTTTTCAAAATGATGTTAATTATAATTTCTCAATGTTTTGATAGCGATCTCCCATTTAATTTTCTAATCTATATTTTTAAAATTTCACACCATGTTTTTGAGCTAATCAGATTTAGTTATTCTTTTGGGGGGGTGATATCTGTGCCTTTTATTGTCAGTCAAATGTATCTGCTTACTCCAAAGCTTGTTTTTTTTTATTTAAAAATACACATAGTCAAGTATGAACTTAAACAAAAAACACATTTATTCATGTTTATAAATTAAATAAAGAGAAGGCAGCGCTGGAGAAGCTGCTGCCATTTGTGCATCCCAGGGACCCCAGAGCACACAGCAACCCTGTGTGGACACTAAAATTGGGAGCTTGAGAAGGCCCACATTTCAGAACACAATCTGATGCTGGCCTCCCAGAGGTCAGGAACAGCAGCAGGTGAGATATATGTCCCAAGTGTGTGGTACTACAACAGGCTGCCTTCTGTCCGACCAGTGCGACCACAATGAAGCAAGGCCATCACTTCCTCTTCTTCCTGGCAACCTTCCCTGCAGCCTTTACTGAAGCCTTCCTTCTTCGTTTAGCTGGAGGCTGGCCCACTGGAGGGGTACTCCTGTCAGGAGGAGGAGGTGGAGGTGTAGCAGAAGGGGGTGGGGCAGAAGAAGAAGGTGGAGGTGTAGCAGAAGGGGGTGGGGCAGAAGGTGGAGGTGTAGCAGAAGGGGGTGGGGCAGAAGGTGGAGGTGTAGCAGAAGGGGGTGGGGCAGAAGAAGAAGGTGGAGGTGTAGCAGAAGGGGGTGGGGCAGAAGGTGGAGGGGTAGCAGAAGGGGGTGGGGCAGAAGAGGAAGGTGGAGGTGGAGGTTGAGGTTGGGTCAGTTGGGCCACCTCACATATGGCGGTATTGGGGGTAATTTGCTCCATCACCCCCTTGTTGAGCAAGGTGATGAGCAGGGGTTCGCATAGGAGGCGTTGCTCCATGCTCATCACCTTGAACTTAGCCTCCACTAGGCCGGCAATGGCCTCTTCAGGGGATGTGGGCTCCTTGAGGGTGGCATGGGCCTCTTTAATAAGGGCCATTGCTGCCTCACTGGTGGTCCTGTCCCTCCTGCCTCTTTTGTGAAGCCTGATGGGAGGCACCTGGGATCTGGTGCTTCTCCTTTGCCCTGCCACCTCCTGTCTGCCACTGGGCCCTGCCACCTCCTGTCTGCCACTGGGCCCTGCCACCTCCTGGCTGCCACTGGGCCCTGCCACCTCCTGGCTGCCACTGGGCCCTGCCACCTCCTGGCTGCCACTGGGCCCTGCCACCTCCTGGCTGCCACTGGGCCCTTCCTCCTCCTGCCTGACAGTTTCCAGACCCTCCTCCTGGCTGATTTCATCCTGTGTATGAAAAAGAAACATAGTTTAATATGTTGGTTTAATCTTTGCATCAAACTTTGTAATCCTGATGGAAGCAATTAGAATGTAAATGCATAAATCCTTGCTTTAAATTTACCACTACATCAGCTTGACTATTTACCACACAATTAAGTGCAGAATAATGTCTACAGATCATGATTTCACTTGTTGAATACAAAATAATGTATGTTTCTCATCCTGACATATTTGGGAAACATTAATTTTATCCCACTACATTTTCAGTTAATACTATACCTGGCTCCAGATGGCCAAATCAGGATCATCCAGGATGGCTGCCTCCTCTTGCTCCAGAGAAGGCTCAGGTTGGCTGCAGGGAAGTCTGGGGGGAAGAGTGGAGAGTGATGGCCTTGGCTCAATGTGGTCATCCAGGAAGGACATCCTGCTGTAGTACCACAAAACCGGGACATAAACATCATCTGCTGCTGCTCCTGACCTCTGAGAAGCCAGCACCTTAGAGCGTTCAGTCCTGTAGGTACCTCTCAAGCTCCCAATTTTAGTGTCCACTTGTTTTGCTGTGGCTGTGGGCACCTTGGTATGCACAAATGGGAGCAGCTTCTCCAGCGCTGCTTTTCTCACCCCTTTTTTTTTATGGATGGGGTTTTTGGTCTCCCACAGAGCCGGCAGCTCCCTTACCCGGTCAATAAATTCCGCCAGGAACTCTTTGTCGCTAATAAATACATTCATATTGTATCTGCAAGTAAAATAAATTATATTTAAATAATGTGAGGCAAACAGTCTAACCTCCTTCACATCCTAGTCACCATATATATCCTCCAACAATCTCAAGACAGTATAGGCCAACAATTTTAACAAGTCTCACAAAATCACATACCTTCGTTCGCACGTCCGTCACTTGAACTCCTCTCTCCGCACACCGAACGTACTATAGTCACATGTGTGTTTGCTATATACACACCACGCATGCGTCCAAATTCGAACACGTCGCTCCGCACACGTCGCCCGCCCATGACGTTCTAACTAACATCTTTTCCCCGCCCCTTCTCTTTCGGCGCGCAGACAGATATGGCGGAGTTACAGCAGGTGTCTGATAATTCCGCAACTAGCGAGGAGACAAGCCCGGAGACCGAGGACACGTCACGATCAAGGAGGAGATTCAAGGCATCGAATATGTCTTTGGCGGAGATGGCGGAGATGGTGGACATCTTGGTCAAGGCTGATTATGATGCCAAGCATGGGCCGTATAGCAAACCAAATAGAAGGAAGGCCAAAATCCTCACTAAAGTTGTGAAGAGTCTGAGGGTGAAGTTCGGGGTGAAACGCTCAAATGAGCAGCTCAGAAAGAGGTGGTCAGACCTCAAACTGAGGGAGCCAGACCAGTTGAGGAGCATAAAGAGGATGCTCGCTAAAAGTAAGTAAAATGACGACCTTTCTGCTATTAATCTTTTTAGAAACTGACTTTTTTTTTTTTTAAAGCATATTGGACTCCCTTCCAAAATGTATTATTTTGAACTAGGTTGGGCACAGTAATCGTTCGTTACGTTACCGACACTTCGTTCGGCCACTATCCGTGGTTTTGGCTTATTTAAGACCCCCAAAAGTAATTAGACATCTGCCATTTTTGATCAAGTATTGTGGATAATTTTTAAGTCTAGATGATGTGTTTGTAAGGAGAATGAAATGCAAACTTTAATCAGTGTAAAGGAGAGGACACTCAGCAGCTGCTTCCACATCTGTACTTTGGAGCACTATAGTGTGGGCCACCAGACCCGCCTTTTTTGGGTGTCCCACACAGGTGCATCAGAGTTTATTTGTGGTGCCTCCATGTCCAAAAAATTACATCCAAATGTGAATAATAAACATATTTGGGGTCATAAAGAATGCATTTTTTTCTTTAAATTCCGCACAAACACACACTTGTACCCCACTTCCAAACAATTTAGCCTGTTTTAAGTTTAAAAATGAGATTTTTACAGTGTGATAAATAGACCTTTGGTTTTATTCTCATAGGGGAGAGAAGACTGGGAGGAGGACACTCCAGGGAGCACATGCACCCCACAACTTCCAAGCAACCCCAAACTCCCAAAGATCCACAACCGAAAGATGTGCAGGAAGTTGAGGTGGAGGAAGGAGAAGTGCAGGAAGGAGAGGTGGATGACGTTGTGGATCTGGTCACCACAACAGGTCAGTATCTGACACCACAGCTTAAGGTAAGCGAGGTAGGCCTGCAGAGTTTTATTAATTTTTTTTTATGGTTTTTAGGGGATGGAAATGTTGTGAAGGATAGCACACCGTTCTCTGCTGACAGTGCCCTCCGCCTCATCCAGCAAGTGATGGAATGTAGCACGGAACTGGACCTAATTAAACAAAGAATCCATGTGATGGAACAAACATTTAAAGACATTCTCGATGTTTTGGGGAGAATTCAATAAGCCATCCAAACACATTTGTTTTTACATGTTTGTTTTTATATTTTTACTAATTTTTTGAGTAACAAAGCAGCCAAAAATTGAATATGCACACAGTGTGTGAACATGTGCTATCTGCCATCAGGGGATATCCATGTACGTCTTTTGTGGGTGCAACCCCTTCCTCGTATCAAAAGTCGGTGAACTGAGGAAGGGGATGCACCCCCAAAACACATCCATTGATCACCCCTGATGGCAGATAGCACATGTTGACAATAGGGATCAGGATTGTAAACTTCCTATTTGCAAAAAAGTAAAAATGTGTGCATATTGAATTTTTGGCTGGGCAAGGGGTGGCAGGACCCCATATTAGGACGGGCACATAGAGACATAGTTTGTGTAACTGAATGTCTCAGATTGCTCAGAGGTATCCAATGTTGTCATTTTAGAAATGCAAGTGGTATTTTTGTATTTTCATAAGCCAAAATTTGACGGGTTGTGGTCAGGCCAACCCCAAAGTAAAACAAAAAAAAATGTGCAGAGAGTAAAATATTTGACCACAAACAACGTGTAGCTTCTTTTTATAATACTCTCTAAGCTTATTTGGTTCTTTTGTAAGGTAACATAGTGAAATTGGTTGTTATTTACTAAAGTAAAATACACTTGCCACTACAAATGCACAAAGACAAACTAGGAGACAGGAAAGAACAAATAATTAAAGGTTTAAACAAGATTTTTATTGGGATACTTAGACATAGGCTGGCATAGGAATTGCCCCCCTACCCGTGAAATACTCCATGTATTTGTCCCGAACCACACGGGCATTTTGGGGGGGCAAGCCAAGACGGGCAGATTCCAGGCCCGGAAGGGGATTTGCAGGGGAAAGTCCAGCCTCTGGCAAAACTGAGGCCATATATGAATTCGCTTTGCGGCAAAGAAAATTGTGTAGCACACAGCAGCATAACACTACATAGTTTATTTTGTAGTCCGCCAAGTGGATGGAAGTCATAAAAAGGCGGAACCGGCTGGCCATTATGCCGAAGGCATTTTCAACGACTCTTCGGGCCCTGGCCAGCCGGTAATTGAACACACTCTTCTCTGGGGTCAGGGTCCTCTGTGGAAATGGCCTCATAAGATGCCGTCCGAGTCCGAAGGCTTCATCAGCCAAGAAAACAAAGGGGAGTCCTTCAATATTCCCTGCATCCGGTGGCAATGCAAGGTCGTCACTCTGGAGACGGAGGGCAAACTCCGTCTGGATGAAGGATCCCCCATCGGACATCCGGCCATTCTTCCCTACATCAACATAGAGGAATTCATACCGTGCTGACACCACCGCCATCAGCACAATGCTATGAAACCCCTTGTAGTTGTAGTAGTAGGATCCAGAACGGGGTGGCGGCACGATGCGGACGTGCTTCCCGTCTATGGCACCACCGCAGTTGGGGAAGTCCCACCGCGTGGCAAACTCCGATGCCACAGTCTGCCATTCCTGTGGCTTTGAAGGAAGCTGTGGAGTGAAACAAGATGAAATAATATTAGAAAAACAAAGGCATACATTACAAGCAAATTCAAGACCAAAAAATTAGAGACCAACATCAATCTAATTATACGTTTATTAAGGTGTGTAAAAAAAGTATAATGGAAGGCTCATTTATCATATTCATCACCCCCTCTGATGGGCCATTACTAAATTATTTTGGGGGGGGGGGAGATGTGTTTGGCCACAGGATAGCATTGCAGTGGCGGTGCGTCCAGAGTGGGCGCTGGAGCACTGTCCCCTCTCTCCTGTGCCCATCACTCAGAACAATACATAGGTTCATGCGTTGCATGAACCTATGTATTGTCTATGCCGCACACTATTCAGGTGGATGGCCTCTTGTAAAGCGACCGACATATGATTAATTGCGTCATTTAGGGGGTTAAAATTGCAGAGCAGAAACAGGTATTAAAAAAGTCTTGCAAATTACAACCTGAGGGATGTAATTGGCTTCCTCAAAGAAAAATCGGGGACGCAAGGAGGGGGCATTCCTTGTGTAAACACTGACAGGCAGCTCTGGCAATCATGTTCACCAAGTCTGTTTAATGGTAACATGATTGGCTGATGCAACATGAAGGGAAGGAGAAGACATCAAGGACAGAAGAAGGATGGCGCTGACCACAAGAAGGTAAGTGCAGGGCTGGGGGGAAACTGGCTGCAATAGAGGGGACTAAATGGCTGCATTGGAGGGGACAACTGGGGGCGTTTATTAGGCAACAGAGCAAAAAAGGAGGAAGTTTATTTCCGAAATTGGGGTTGTAACCCCCCAACATTTGGAGCAACAGGCGCCCCTGCTGGAAAAGTTAGTGAGGGGAAATATTTAGGGAGGATAAAAAAGGGGCATTTAAAAACTTCCAGCATGCATGGGGACAAAGGGGACATTCTCAGCATATTACAATCATGGTAATTAGGAAAGGATGAAAGAAATACAATACATTAGCATACATGTAATACATAAAATGTGATGTGAAGGGAGAAAACTTACCCTAATATAGTCCTCCTGCAGGACTTGTATAATAGCAGAACAGGTGTCTGGGATTATGAGGCCCAGAGCCTGGGGGGAGATGCCTGTGGTGAACTTCAAGTCCTGAAGACTTCTCCCTGTCGCCAGGTAACGCAACGTGGCGATGAGCCTCTGCTCAGCACTGATGGCTTCCCGCATAACGGTGTCCTTCCTGGTAATATAGGGGGACACCAAAGCCAACAGTTCCTGAAAAACGGGGTCAGACATCCTCAGAAAATTCCTGTAGTCCTCAGGATTATTCTCGACGATCTCCCGCAGCAGAGGCATGTGGCAGAATTGGTCCCGCTGGAGCAACCAATTCTTGGTCCATGAACTCCTCCTCACACCATTCATGGACTGGTCTTGGTCCAAAACAAGCAGACCAACACCAAGCGCACGCACAGCACGAACTCGACGACGAGAACGTCCAGGCGACATGGCTAGGAAACGGTCGTCTAATCAGAACGTACAGAACAGAACGCACTTTAGAACAGCAAGGCCTATGAATAACGAACTGAAATTCAGAAACGAACAGGCAAGAACGCACTGTAAAACAGATACGACCTGCCTAGACGCCCTGAAAGTCAAGATACGAACCCACAAGCACAAACTGAACGGCAGAAAACGATCTGAAAAGTACGAAGACTGAAAAGCGCGAATCGTCTCTTCCCAAACTTTTACTTCACACGCGGTAACACGAGATCAGCAAAAGCAGCCCAAGGGGTGGCGCCAAGAAAAAAGATCTTCCCCTTTATAGTGCCGTCGTACGTGCTGGACGTGAGCGCAGAGAACCACAAGGAAATTGGGAAATGACAGTGTGTACGCATAGAAAGCTTGACGAGAAAATCGACAAGCTTAACAAGAATCTCGTCGAAAAAAACGACGTGTTTTTTACGACGAGAAAATCGGTCGTGTGTACGAGGCCTCAGGCCTGAAATAGACTCTGATTTTTAGGATTGTGCAAAATGGGAAAATAAACATACTTGTTTTAACAGGCCATCCCACAGACCAACATAGCTAATGTAATATTGATATGCACTTGTAATTTCTTACCGAACTATACAACAGAAAAGAGGTGATAGGGTGATTGGAAGCCTAAGCATAGCTAATATATATGTTTTTACTTTTTAAGTATAGTAGGGAAGTGCTAGTTAGGTTTTTTGCCTGTGTCACAAAGAGATTTCCTTTCATTTCCTGTTTCAGAGATGCAACCGGAAGTAAGGGGAAAGCTCATCAAAGTGGGAGGGCGTTCCATTCTTAACCACTTAAGTCCCGGACCATTTGGCTGGCCAAAGACCAGAGCACTTTTTGCGATTCGGCACTGCGTCGTTTTAACTGACAATTGCGTGGTCGTGCGACGTGGCCCCCAAACAAAATTGACGTCCTTTTTTTCCCACAAATAGAGCTTTCTTTTGGTGGTATTTGATCACCTCTGCGGTTTTTATTTTTTGCACTATAAACAAAAATAGAGCGACAATTTTGAAAAATATATATATATATTTTTTACTTTTTGCTATAATAAATATCCCCAATTTTTTTTTAAAAAGCAAATTTTTTCTCAGTTTAGGCCGATACGTATTCTTCTACATATCTTTGGTAAAAAAAAATCCCAATAAGCGTTTATTGATTGGTTTGCGCAAAAGTTATAGCGTCTACAAAATAGGGGATCGTTTTATGGCATGTTTATTATTATTATTTTTTTACTAGTAATGGCGGCGATCTGCGATTTTTATTGTGACTGCGACTTTATGGGGGACACATCAGACACTTTTGACACATTTTTGGGACCATTGACATTTTTACAGCGATCAGTGCTATAAAAATGCACTGATTACTGTGAAAATGACACTGGCAGTAAAGGGGTTAACCACTAGGTGGCGCTGAAGGGGTTAAGTGTGTCCTAGGGAGTGATTCTAACTGTTAGGGGGAGGAGCTACCAGTGACACATCACTGATCACTGTTCCCGATCACAGGGAACATTTGATCAGTGACATGTCACTAGGCAGAACAGGGGAATGCCTTGTTTACAAAGGCATCCCCCTGTTCTGCCTTTGCCGACCGCAATCGTGGGCTGCCCGATTACATTGAGTTCCCGGGACCCGCGGGCGCACTCATAAGGCACGCGGCGGGCGAGCGCCCGCTGGGCGGCAAATTCAAAAGGACGTACAAGTACGACCATTTGCCTGCCCATGCCATTGTGTTGACGTATATCGTCGTGCGCTGATCGCGGTTCAAGTGATTCTAAAGGTACATTTAAAAAAATGTAAATAATAATAAACATGTTATACTTACATGCTGCAATGGTTTTGCACCGAATGGCCCCGAACCTCCTTATCTGGGGTCCTCCGCATGCGCTCTTGGTTCCTCCACCCTTCCTAGTGCCCCCATTATCTCCTAGACCAGAAGCAGAGACTATTAAGCAAGTATGTTCCAATAGTTCAACTGCAGCTGCCCATGGCTTTTTGAGTGTGTATCTGCATCCTTGTGACAGGCATGTCTCTGTCCTATTGTTATTATCTCACATGCACAGTGCCAGATACAGTAGCTAGGTCGGTGCTACTGTACATGTGTAGTGGTCACCTTCCAGTATATTAGTAACCTGTGTATTGCAATAAAGTTTATATGTAGCTCCTGTTATTCTAGTTGACTTGTCCCTTCTGGTCTGGTATTTTGTAGCTCAGGGCTCAATACCCAGCGTAGACTAGAGCCAGGTTAGGCATTCTATGACCACTTCTGGTAGTTAGAGGTCCGGTTTCATGACAGATTAAAAACTACTAGGGAGTTACTAAGATGCAGAGTAGATAGGCAGACTGAGTTCCAGTGTCACACCACTGTTTCTCAGTGTGAATAGCTGCGTTCCAGGCTGGTTGGACAACAACTGGAGGGTCTCCTTATCCCTGATGATCTTTTCTTTAGGTTTCTGATACCAAGTTAAACACCACGTTTTCAGTGCAACTGGACTTTGCTGCAACATACATTTCCATACTGGTGTGCATCTATATACTTACGGTTAATGTTATTCTGGTTTCAGTAGTTCCTCTGCTCCCAATTACTTTGAGAAGATTACTGGTTAATCCCCTCTGTTCACAGAGGCCCTGTCTTGGGTGTATGCACTACCAACTTTATTATCAAACCTATTCTTCTACTTAGCGAAGGTTCTGGTTCTCTTACTTACCTGCAGGTTTTATTGCAATACCCTGTTTGAAGAGGGTCATTTGTCATAACCCCCCCAAAAGAGGGCTACACTACAAAACTTACCTGCTCTGCACAATGGTATTGCACGGAGTGACCCCTAACCTCCTCTTCTGGAGTCCCCGGATGGCACTCTCCACTCTTCCTCTTTTGTGTGTGCCCCCATAGAAAGCCACTTACTATGGAGGCACACCTGTGGGCTTGCTCATGAGCCAGGCTGTGTGCATCTATTGACACACACAGCCTGGCTCGGTCCTGCCCCCCCCACTCCCTCTTTGCAGGTTTTGATTGACAATATCAGGAACCTCTCCTATGAACACAGACCAGCTTTGCTGCAGATGGGCACAGCGTTGGATCGAGATAGGACTCTGACAAGTATATAGGGAAGTGAGGGAGCTATACAACTACTGGGACATGTTTTACCTTGATGCAGAGAATGCATTAAAGTTAAAAAAATGGCCACACAAGAAAGATAAGAGACTCAATGCTTAGTTCTTCCATCCATCCTACAGTCTAGTTCTCTATATTGGTTCTAAACGATCCCCTATCTTTCATGTATTCTGTCATTGGTTCTACATGGCATAAGACAATGGAGTCATGCCCAGCCCAGTTATCTGTCTGGCATGTGGTGTACAGTTATCATTCAGACAAGGCAATCCTGGTGACAAATTATTCTATCAGTTCTCCTGAGGATAGGAAACCCTATTAATGCCACGTGGCCTTCTAGCCATTACTAGAGATTACTTCTAGGCATCACTTCTTGCATTACCTTTCCTCAACCCTACTAGGTAGGCTTGTATTCCAACATTTAGGTTGAGTAGTAATTTACAGAGCAGTGGTTCTCAACCTTTTTGAGACCAGGGCCTGCTAAATTCCCCCAAACCCTTTTATTCCAAAACAGTAAAGAATAAAGTTTATACTCACACAATACAAGAATGTAAAACATACAATATATTGCAATGCTGGAAGGCTCTGGACGGGTATGGGTGTCACTGCGGGAGGGATGGAGATTTTGGATCGGGTTAAGGGATTCTGTGTTAGACTTGGCAGCCCTGTAGGGGATGAGGTTTCTGGAGGGGAGCACCGTGAGAGGTTGGGAGCACTGTGGGACACTGTTGGTGGTTAAGGCACTATGGAGGGCTGGAGGCTCTGCAGCAGGCTGGTAGGCACTGTGAGAGGTTGGGGAACACTGTGGAGGGTAAGGGTGCTCAGGTGGCACTGAGGTCCACTGTAGGAGTTTGGGGGGCACTATGGGAGCTGGGAGGCACTGTGGTGGGTTAAGGGATCTACAGCTTGCTGAAGGCCCAGGAGAGGGAAGGCCACAGCCCGGCAGTGGGCCATGGCCTGGTGGCTGAGAACCACTGATCTAAAGCTTCCATTTCTGCATTTGCTACCCCTACCCCTACATCTTCACCCTACCTGGTAAGTTTGTTTGAGTGCTCTAAAACAAGACTGGCCTTCTTTTTCTGAGAGCCTTTATCACTGCCTCTAACTACAGTAACCCATCTCCCTACCTGATCAGCCTAACCCCTACACAGCTACCCTAATAACCATCTCAAGTGCTCCTTGTATGCATGCCATTAATTAGACTACAATTCTTGTTTATTTAAAACTTTGTCCTGTGAATAAAAACAAACACACCAATCAAAAAAATAAAGGAAAATTGTCCATGGCTGCTTCTGGATTGGGAACTATTTCCATTGTATTTTTAGCATGTGTGAAGACCTTCCCAGCACAACAAGTAAAATGCATGGCTAAGCAAAATACTTTGGCACCGGTATTAAAGCACAATGGACCACCCATGTACTACAAAAGTGTAATTTGTTTCTTTTGTTATTCAGCTGTGAATGAATGTAAGTGCATCACCTGCAATGGCTGGGTGAGATGATTACCCCAAGGGAGTAATTACTAGTGTTTTATAACAGCTGGAAAAAACCACTGGACACGAAGAACAGGCTTGATAGTGTTTGTGTGATAAACACCAATCCTTCCCCTTTCCATAGAGAAAAGGGAATAATGTCTAAAGCAGGGATATGCAATTAGTGGACCTCCAGCTGTTGCAAAACTACAAGTCCCATCATGCCTCTGCCTCTGGGTGTCATGCTTGTGGCTGTCAGTGTCTTGCTATGCCTCATGGGACTTGTAGTTCTGCAACAGCTGGAGGTCCGCTAATTGCATATCCCTGATCTAAAGGATCTCTTACTTTTGTATAGAGGTCACAAGCCTCGGGACTTTAAAAGTGTGATATTTGAAGATATAGAATCACTGATACAATATATAAAAATATAGAAATTTTTATTACAAAAAGATAAAAAACATGAGACAGCTTTGCATTTTTATCACAAAATCAGTTGTTCCATTTAAAGCACATTGAACAGACAATACCACTCTCTCAACATGTTTCGTTCGACAGAGCTTCCTCAGGAGATTTTTGGTGTGGCGTCTATTAGGTTACAAACAACAGAAGATGAAATAAGTACTCATGTTGAAATATGATATGCATACAAACTATACAAATTGGCATCAATAGAAGAATTATGCAAATACATTGAAGAAACAAATATAAATATGAAAAATAGGGCATAGAAACATTTATTGTTAGTATAGGGCTGTCAAAAATGAATGAACCTTACCAGGACCGCTTAATATGTGTGTGTCACTTGTGATTAAGATATAAAAATACAAGTTTCATATGTGCACAGAAACACCTCGCTCCCTTGCATGGGTCATCCCACAGTTTGCAGTACAGGATATAAAGTTTATTTGGAAGTTTTTTCTATGGGGAAAAAACAACACAGAAGGAATATAATTTATTTGATAGAATTATGAATGGAAAATCCAAATTATCAAATATAAAAAAAGGAGAAAGTAAATTACCTTCACTAGATTAGCAGGGTTGAATCAATTTCCAACTCTAAAATCCCACCTGATGAGGTCAGTGAGTATTCACCCAAAAGAAAGTTTTTGAGTAATCTGTAAACAGGGCCGTCAATCTTAAGGACCCATAATGAAAGGAGGTAGAGGTCCAATTGGACCGGAGACTGCCACTCCCCAGATACAGGACCTACAAAAAATATATGTATAGGAAAAATCAGAATCTTATTGATTCCAAGAAAGAGCTGGCAAAGCCATAGGGGGCATATATAAGGAACAAGGTTAGGCTTACCGATCTTGAAAGAAGCAGAGGTTTGGAGGATGAATTGTAAAGATGTTATCCCATCCTACTCCTCAGTGTTTCTGCCAGAGAGTAGCGGGGAAGCGCCGTTTAAATCCCATACCAACGCGGCGACGTCTGACGTCATCACCGTGTCGCGGACGTAACGGAGAGTGCTATTACGCATGCGATAGAGTACAATGGCGGCGCATAGATGATGCTGAGGCAGGTACATTCTATGGCGACCATGTTGGAAAGTCTAATGCCCACAGTTGATGGATAAAAGTGAGACAGGGCCAGAAAATACCGGAAGATGGAAAAACACAGATTACACTGTGTATCTCCAATCCTGTAGCCATGGCAACAGGAAGGATGACAAAATAGGACAATGGAAACACAGAGGCAAGCAACTCTGATCGGGTCTGATCTTAATCACAAGGGACACACACATATTGAGCGGCCCTGGTAAGGTTCATTCATTTTTGACAGCCCCATACTAACAATAAATGTTTCTATGCCCTATTTTTGATATTTATATTTGTTTCTTCAATGTATTTGCATAATTCTTCTATTGATGCCAATTTGTATATTTTGTATGCATATCATATTTCAACATGAGCACCTATTTCATCTTCTGTTGTTTGTAGCCTAATAGACGCCACACCAAAAATCTCCTGAGGAAGCTCTGTCGAGCGAAACATGTTGAGAGAGTGGTATTGTCTGTTCAATGTGCTTTAAATGGAACAACTAATTTTGTGATGAAAATGCAAAGCTGTCTCATGTT
The DNA here is from genome assembly GCA_029206835.1 of Rana muscosa. Classification (NCBI taxonomy): domain Eukaryota; kingdom Metazoa; phylum Chordata; class Amphibia; order Anura; family Ranidae; genus Rana; species Rana muscosa. The sequence continues at coordinate 306,134,059 of CM055122.1, forward strand.
TTTTATCTTTTTTATCTTTTTTTTAATAAAATTTCTATATTTTTCTATATTGTATTAGTGATTCTATATCTTCACATATTACACCTTTATATCCAAGGCTTTTCTATATACAGTACATTGGGATGTGGTGTTCAATTTGATTCCTCTTTCTTATTCTGTCCCTAGTTACATTTGTATAGTTATCTTCCCCTCCTCAGCACTCCCTTCTACTCACTTGCCCTTATACCCACCTTATACACGCTTACCCTCACTCCTGGTCCACATGATGATTTTGGAGGAGGTTAAAGGACAAAGTTAGTGGGGCACTCTGCATTACTAACTCCTGACTCCTGCACTTTGCAGTTCATACTTCAAATTGCTGACCTCTGTGTCATTTACTACTGACCCCTGCACTTTCATTACATACTACTGACCTCTGAGCTCTGCTTTCCTCACTAATGACTCCTGCATACTGTGTTGCATAGTACTGACCATTGAGCTCTGCATTAAGTACTACTGACTCCTACACTCTGCATTAATTACTAATGACCCCTACACTCGGTAATGCTTACCACCCCTTCACTCTGCGCTATTTAATACTGTCCCCCTGCACTTTTATTACATACTTCAGACCTCTGCACCCTGAGTTACTTACTTCTGACCCCTGTATTCTGCATTACTTACAATTAACACCTACTCTCTACTGCCTCCTGAATTTAGTGTTACTTACTACTAACTCCTGCACTTTGCATTAGTTACTTCTAACCTCTATGCTCTGTGTTATTTACTTCTGACCCCTGCACTCTGCACTACTTATTATTGACCTGTAAGCTCTGTGTTACAAATGCGTGACCACTGCATCCTGCATTATTTGCTATTGGCCTCTAAGCTCTGTAGTACATACTCCTGACCCCAGCATCCTGCATTACTTACTATTGATCTGTAAGCTCTTACTCCTGAACCCAGCATCCTGCATTACTTACTATTGACCTATAAGTTCTGTATTACATATTCCTGACCCCTACATCATGCATTATTTACTATTGACCTCTATGTTTTGTATTACATACACCTGACCCCAGCATCCTGCATCACTAACTATTGACCTGTAAGCTCTGTATTATATACTCCTGACCCCAGCATCCAGCATTACTTACTATTGACTTGTAAGCTCTGTGTTACATATTCCTCACACCTGCATTACTTACTATTGACTTGTAAGCTCTGTATTACATATTCCTGACCCCTAGAATCATGCATTACGTACTATTGACCTCTTAGTTCTGTATTAATTAGTCCTGACCCCAGCATTCTGCATTATTTACTATTGACCTGTAAGCTCTGTATTATATACTCCTGACCCCTGCATCCTGCATTACTTACTATTGACTTGTAAGCTCTGTGTTACATATTCCTGACCCCTGCATCATGAATTACTTACTAATGATCTCTTAGTTCTGTATTATATACTCCTGACCCCAGTATCCTGCATTATTTACTATTGACTTGTAAGCTCTGCATTACATACTCCTGACCACAGCATCCTTCATTACTTACTATTGACCTCTAAGCTCTGTGTTACTTATTGCTGACTCCTGTATCCTGCATTACTTACTATTTACCTCTAAGCTCTGTATTACATTCTCCTGATCCCAGCATACTGCATTACTTGCTTTTGATATCTAAGCTCTGTATTACATACTCCTGACCCTGGCACTGTGCATTACTTACCACTGACCTCTATATTACATACTTCTAACCTCTGAACTCTGCTTACTTACTATTGATCCCTAAATTCCCCAATACTTACTACTAACCCTAAACTCTGTGATACTTAGTACTGACCTCTAAACTCTGCAAAACCTGCTTCTGACCCCTAAACCCTGTGGCCCAAACTCTTCAAACCTTTCTCAAGTTTTAATGATGCCTTGCTAGGTTATCCCCTTAAAAAGAAGCACTGCACCCTGGTGATCTTTGATCTCTTCCATGTTGTTTCGGTAGTCCTCCACCTCTTCACGGTTGCCTATCCCTTGCTTTAACCAAACAGCACTCTGATGAACAGAAACCCCCCAGCTGAAGTTTCTTCTAAAACTAAGGCTTCCATTGGTTGCAGATCTCCTGTGTCTCCTGCTCCACTTAGTGGTTCCTCCAACTAACCCCTACGTAACGAAATATTGTACTTTTAGACATCTTGGCGGGCTTTGTGTATTTCTTCAAGATCTGTGCAGTAATCGAGTGTGAGACTTTCCCTCTGTGAAGGAGCTTCCTATAATAAAGACCAATCATTGCTGCTCTCTCTCCTTATGCAGGGGGACTGGTCTAGTCTCCGCCCCTCTTGTAGTTTTCTGCAGGTAGCCTGTAGTGGGTGGGGTAAGTAATCTCCATACCTTATCCCTGACATGCAGAGTCAGTCAGACTGCCGGCGTCCATTGTTCAAAAGCCGCGCCTCCTCCTCGTGCTGTTCCGTGATAGGCGGAACACTCAGTTTCCCAGCAGAGCCTGTGTTCAGTGTTCCGCCTATCACGGACGTCCTCTCGTCTGAGGCCGAGTACGAGAGGGCATCCGTGATAGGCTGAACACAGGCTCTGCTGGGAAACTGAGTTTTCCGCCTAACATGGAACAGCACGAGGAGGAGGCGCGGCTTATGAACAATGGACGCCCGCAGTCTGACTGACTCTGCATGTCAGGGATAAGGTATGGAGATCGTCGAAGTGAGGCATGCAATGGCACAGTGAGGTGAGGCATGCAATGGCACAGTGAGGTGAGGCATGCAATGGCACAGTAAGGTGAGGCATGCAATGGCACAGTGAGGTGAGGCATGCAATGGCACAGTAAGGTGAGGCATGCAATGGCACAGTGAGGCCGGAAGGGGGTCGTCTTATACGGCGAGTATATCCCAAAACTAACCTTTTAGCTGAAAAATTACGGGGTCGTCTTATACGCCCAGTCGCCTTATACGCCGGCAAATACAGTATATTCTTTGCGGTTAATAAAGAGAAGGTCCACCCAAATTTTTTTTTTTAAAAGCCAGCAGCTACAAATACTGCAGCTGCTGACTTTTAAAAAATGGACACTTACCTGTCCAGCACGCCCAAAATGTCGGCAGATGAGGCTGAGCAATCGCTCGGTCCTCGGATTCTGCCGCCGCCATGCTCAGTGAGTAGCGTGGCGCGCCGTCACTGGTCTTAGACAGGTATCTGCACCCTCCTCCCCCCTGAAAGGTGCCAAATGTGTCACCGGAGGGGGGGAGGGTTTCCGATAAGCGGAACTTCCAATTTTGGGTGGAACTCCGCTTTAAGGGATATAAAAAATTTAAGTTTTTGTGCCCTACTACCTCCCTGCAGAGATAAGCCATCTCTGCCTATATATATATATATATACAGTATATACAGATCATCAACTGTTCATTTTGAAATTCTATTTTTTCCTGAACATGATTTCTGCTTATGTGTTTTTTTTGGGTTTTTTTTACCGCAAGCTCATTGTGAGTTACCAAGTCGTGTGACAGATCCACTTCAACACTCACACTATTCATAATAACATTAATACGAGGAGTAATTAAACCTTTGTGAGGAATCAGGAACATTGCAAACGCCGGGGTATTATTTCAGCTTTCATATCATTTTTCAGCGTGAAAAAAAACACGAAAGGCAGCAGGTGGGATAGTTTTACGACTTTCTTTATCTGCCCCAGCGCATTCCATCTGAATTCCAGATGACAGACTGCTGCTCGAGATGTATGTATGTGTGTGTGTGTGTGTGTGTATATATATATATATATATATATATATATATATATATATGCACACACACACACTCACCGGCCACTTTATTAGGTACACCTGTTCAATTGCTTGGTAACACAAATTGCTAATCAGCCAATCACATGGCAGCAACTCAATGCATTTAGGCATCTAGACGTGGTGAAGACAACTTGTTGAAGTTCAAACCGAGCATCAGAATGGGGAAGAAAGGGGAATTTAAGTGACTTTGAACGTTGCACGGTTGTTTGTGCCAGACGGGCTGGTCTGAGTATTTTACAAACTACTGATCTACTGGGATTTTCACACACAACCATCTCTCGGGTTTACAGAGAATGGTCCAAAAAAGAGAAAATATCCAGAGAGCGGCAGTTGTGTGGAAGAAAATGCCTTGTTGATGTCAGAGGTAGAGATAATATAATATCACTATATCTATATACAGTGTATATAGGGATTTTTTTCTCAGAAAATAGGTGCAGGAACTCAAGCACAACCCCCCAAAACTGCCCTCCCTCCCCTGGGGTTGCGCTACGTGCAGAGTTCTGGGGTGCGCTTGGCACATAGTACAGAATTTAGGGATGCACTACATGCAGAGTTTGGGGGTGTGCTATGTACATAGTGCAGAGTTCAGGGGTTGCGCTACACACAGATCGCAGAGTTTAGCCTTCTTCCACAGCTGCTTACCTCTGCATCTCCCATCCACATCTTACTTTCACCCCTCTACAGCACTGACCTCTGCATGCGACTCTCCCTCCACTTCACCCACCCCCCCCCCCCCCTTAACCTCCCTGGCGGTATTCCCGTGTCTGTCTCGGGCTGCATCGCAGGATACAGGGAGAGTTACTCTTACCTTGTTCCCTGGATCCTGCGATGTCTCCCCGCTGTGTGTGCGAGCCGTCTCCTCGCTCGATCCACACTCAGTGCCGCCGAGCTCCGTTCCCTGCGACGTTGCGGCGCATGGGGGCGGAGATCGGCGCCAAATTCAAAAAAGTAAAAACACAATATACATACAGTATACTGTAATCTTACACATTACAGTACTGTATCAAATAATTACATATCCCCTTTGTCCCTAGTGGTCTGTCCAGTGTCCTGCATGCACTTTTATATTATAAAAACTGTTCTTTCTGCCTGGAAACTGGAGATTTCCATAGCAACCAAAAAGTGTCCCTTTATGTCAAAAGTGGTTTTAGACCAGCTAGAAAACAGCGATAATAAATTAGAATCACTTGCAGAATTGAGCGATAGCGATTTGTGGGGAAATTCGTCATCAAACACTAAATCTAATGACAGCGACAATTCTACAACTGAGCAAATTTCGGTGTTTTTGATTTGATTACATTATTGAATAATTATTATTATTTTTATATTATTATTTGTTATAATTATTTATAGTTATTTATTATAATATAATTTATGATTTTGTGTTTCAAACGTTATCATACCCGGGATGTCTACTAGACTCTTGTTTGGACAGATTTAAGTGAGTTATTCCTAAGAATTACAGGCCTACAATAAAAAACGCCAAATTCCTATGCAAAATAATTGTACCGCTTTCAGCACCTAAAATCTGACAGAATCATACCGCCAGGGAGGTTAAAAACTCCACCATCTTCAACATAGCTTACTTTTGTTGCTGTATTAAAGCTAAAGCACAAAGCCGCCTCTAGCACCTCTCTGCACAATGTAGGTGACTCCTCCTCTCTCACTTGCAGGGGGGGTGTCGGCATTCGCAGTGGACCCTGGACACCTGCATCTCTCTTGTTCCCATCCTGCTCTCAGTGGGAGCTGCTCAGGGGATCAGATCTGTGGGAGCCGTTGGGAGACAAGCTATCTATCCCTGGTAAACACAGAAACCGGACTTCTGTGTTTACAAGCGATAGTGGTAAGCAGAGAGCAGAAGGCCTGAACCAGAGGTGGTGGAACTATATATATATATATGTAGCGGGTATGTACTTTTTAAACTGGTGAGGACACCAGTGATGCATAGTTCCCTGCGGCCCAGCAGGTGGCGCTGTCACTTTGGGCCGGGGTTGAACCATCACTGCAGTGCCGTACCCTTTGTGACCTCTCGCAGCGGTTGTACGGCGGGGCGGGGAACCCGCCGTGCATCCCGGGAGAGGGTATAAAGGGGGCGGACATCTTCGCCACGTATGGAAGTCCCGGGCACCTTCAGCCTGAGGGCTGTGGTTGCGGTCGGTGTCCAGGCGGGCTAGGCCTGGGCACTTGGAGTTCGTGTTTCATCCCAGACACCTTCAGTCTGGGGTGAGGTACTCGGCCGGAGGCCTGGGGCCCAGTACCTTCCGCTGGGTCCCGCGAGGGAGGGATCATCCTAGGGGGCCCCGGGAGTGGGGCACCCGAATCCAGAGGCATAAGGGACCGGAGGAGGGACTCACCCGAAGACCTGGTGCAGCAGATTGTCAGTGCCGGGTGAACCTCTGGAGACTGCCCAGAGGGATATCTTTCCCGAACAGGGGCCAAGTTCAAAGAGGAAGTTCAGTCCACGTTCAATGACCGGTGGCAGCGGTCCAACTATTTCACTCAGGTCAGTGGCAGGGGCCTCAACAGTTCATCCGGTCTGTGGCAGAGACCACCCTCGCGGTCGGTGGCAGAGACCGTGCGCCAGGCCTATTCGCTAAAAAGGAATAGGAGAGCTTAGTTGTGCCTGGGCCTACTCGTTCCCACACCCCATGTTCGTCTGTTATTGGAAGTTCAACTGAGTGTTCACCGTACTGTATGAGAGATAGAGGAGTGTTGGACTTTCGATTGGTGTGGGGCTCTATTATTGGCAGCCACATCTCCATGGGACAACTGAGGCTTTGTATGCAGTGGACAGACCCGGAGGTAATTCAACAAACTTTGCTCAACCCTCTTATACACACGAGGGAAGAGCTTGGCGTAGTGTCCCTGCATTCTCCTCTCCCAGGTACCCCTAGACGCAAGCCATACACTGTAGGAAAGAGGGAGAGTGAGGGTACCGCTACATATATATATATATATATATATATTTATACTGTGTGCCAGACCACCCGCAGGGCGTGGGGTGTTGTTTGTTTGCCAAAGAAGAGGAAGAGGAACCCACCAGCCGCCACTGCCCAGAAGTGTCAGATCACGTACCAGGTATGTGATCTGGCGCAGAGCGGCCACCCTGCCGCAGTATATCTACGGTGGGCGGTCGCTAAGCGGTTAAACAAAATAAGTATTTCTTAGCAGCTGCTCATATTAAAATGCAAAAGCACCTCGAGTGCCATCCCCGAGCAGGCTCCCAGTAATGTGTACATCGTGATCTGGACTGTTCTCACCTTTATAACTCCCCTGTACTTATTCTGCGCCATGAAGCAGCACAAGAATCTTCTCGGCTTACTGGAGGCAAGAAGCCAGATGAGCGGTTGATTTTGCATTCTATACTCCCCACTCGGCAGGTATTGCACAGCCTTTCTCTGAGGCTCAGTCTACGCACACCTGGCAGTTTCCCTTATGCATGATCTGGGGCTCCATGTAATGACCCTCCCACCCACAGTGACAGATCTGGATGGTCAGGAAAGGTCGGGCCAGTATGGAGCTGAGTCTCGCTCTATTAGAAGGTCCTGGAGGATTTTTATGACAATCACAGCAAGGAAACTTGGCGAGAAAATAGGATGCAGAATTCCAGACCAAAAGAAATACACCTTTTTTTTATATAAATAATTTGTTTTACTTGGCAAAAGATTTGTACTGTATTTCTCTTAAAGCAGAACTAAACTCTCTCAATCAACTTAAACTATTTTTAATCCTTATGCTGCTAGCATTAATAAATAGATAGGAAGACACACTATATTACCAAAAGTATTGGGACACCTGCCTTTACACGCACATGAACTTTAACGGCATCCCAATCTTAGTCCGTAGGGTTCAATATTGAGTTGGCCCTAGGGTTGCCACCTAGGGTTGCCACCTGTCCGGGTTTTGAATCATGTGTCTGGGTTTCAGACCACCTGAAACCCGTACACATGATTCAGAATGGACGGTGGCTCCCCAAGTAACCAAGTAGCACAACCACCGTGTGCATAGATGTGCACATGGGCCCCATTGCCATACACAGACAGGAAAAGAAAGAGGGCTTGATCTGCTCCTCCTCCTCCCGCACCTACCACTGTGTTTGCCCACCAACACTCTAATCCCTGGTGTTTTGTGCCTCAGGAAAGAGATGTGTGGGCTGGAAGTTTGAAGCTCAGAAGATACATCGTGGATTAAAGGTATTGATGTCTGAGCCTCCATCCTTGGGTGAGTAAGCACACCATTCAATCTCTGTGACTGAAGTCTTCCCCCTCCCTCCTTCTCTCTCCTGCCTCCGAGCAAGTGAGTACACAAAGGTAGGGGGGACTCAGATGTAAGGAGTGCCCTGTGGGCTTTGATGTAAGTGGGACATTTGTTGAGCCGAACCCCCCTTACATCAGAGTTCCCCTTTACACCAGAGTCCACAGCATTCCTAGGGCCGGATTCCAGACAAGGCCACCAAGGCCAAGCCTCGGTGTGGCAGTGGGTGCAGGGGCGGCGCCTAGGGTCGCCACCTCTATGGGAATGACCCCAGCCAGTGTGGGAAGTACCTGCAGCCCTTATCTCTATCCCCCCTCCTGTGGCTGGATTGCACTGATGCGCTCTCTCCCACCAGCGGCCAGCATCACCCCATGCCTTCAGTGGTGAGCGCTCCCAAGTGAGTCCCCCATCGTCGGATCACCCCCACCCTTAATGTGCCGATCGGTCAGCAAAGCAGCACGCTCCCTCTTCTTCCCCCACTCCAACAGAGCCATGACAGTGGTGAATACAGTCTGGTCGGTCCCTCCTCGCCCCTGTCAATGCAGCACTACTTGCACTAGGATAATGAAGTTCCGAATGCTGCACAGCTTCAGCCAGCTCACACTGCACTGTCTGTGTGCTGTCTCCCAGTCTCATCAGCACCAGACCCCCCTCTCCTCTGTAAGACCCCCCTCTCCTCTGTAAGACCCCCCTCTCCTCTGTCAGACCCCCCTCTTCTCTTTCAGACCCCCCTCTTCTCTGTCAGACCCCCCTCTTCTCTGTCAGACCCCCCTCCTCTCTGTCAGATCCCCCTCCTCTCTTTCAGACCCCCCTCCCCTCTGTCAGACCGCCCTCTCCTCTGTCAGACCACCCTCTCCTCTGTCAGACCGCCCTCTCCTCTGTCAGACCGCCCTCTCCTCTGTCAGACCCCCCTCCTCTCTGTCAGACCCCCCTCCTCTCTGTCAGACCCCCCTCTTCTCTGTCAGACCCCCTCTTCTCTGTCAGACCCCCTCTCCTCTGTCAGACCCCCCTCTTCTCTGTCAGACCCCCCTCCTCATTTCTATCACATGGGGGGGCTCAGAAGCCCCCTATGTGATGGTATGTGTGTGGGGGGCGGCATTGAAGGACCCAGCCTTGGGGCGGCAAAGGGAGTAAATCCGGGCCTGAGCGTTCCCCCCTTAAAAAATTTTTTGCCTGGCGTGGCCAAAGTGTTCGGGTTTGGCTTGAAGGAAAGATGGCAACCTTAGTTGACCCACCCTTTGCAGATATAACAGCTTCAACTCTTCTGGGAAGGTTGTCCACAAGGTTTAGGAGTGTGTCTATGAGAATGTTTGACCATTCTTCCAGAAGCACATTTGTAAGGTCAGGCACTGATGTTGGACGAAAAAGCCTGGCTCGCAGTCTCCGCTCTAATTCATCCCAAAGGTGCTTTATGGGGGTGAGGTCAGGCGAGTCAAGTTCCTCCACCCACTTACTCATCCATGTCTTTATGGACCTTGCTTTGTGCACTGGTGTGCAGTCATGTTGGAACAGGAAGAAGCCATCCCCAAAAAACATCCAGCATGGAGCCTCATATTAGCATACGCTTGGCTTGAGGAAGTTAATGTACTTCTTTTGCGTAAATAAAAAAGCTTTCTATTTATCCAACACCCCTTTTACCTTTGTATAGTTACATAGTAGGTGAGGTTGAAAAAAGACACAAGTCCATCAAGTCCAACCTATGTGTGTGATTATATGTCAGTATTACCTTGTATATCCCTGTATGTTGTGGTCGTTCAGGTGCTTATCTAATAGTTTCTTGAAACCACTGATGCCCCCGCTTAGACCACCGCCTGTGGAAGGGAATTAGGTTAAACCTCTGTCCAGCTGTCTGTATAAAAAAGTCTCCTTTTCTTCCTGGACAGACCTTAGGACTATGACACACAAAGGACTTCACCAGTTGACCTCATTAACGCACACCCTGCATCTGCCCTCTCTTCTTTCAGCAGATCACTATTACCCACCTCCTTGGGTGCATGTTTTTCCACTGTAATCAGTGAATACCGTTCTCTCTAAATAAACAGCCAGAGATTGTTCATTTGGCAGAGTGTGCAGGAGCTGAGCGATCAGATAACAGCAATGTGGATAGAGCTGTAGTATTGAAAACAGTAGAAGTATGTCCTGGGTTCTGTAAAGCTCACCATTCAATATGATTGTAGAATCACCTTTAGATCTACCATCAACTATGCCTATTAGCAAAAGTATATAGGCATAGGACACACCCCCTGTCACGCCCCCTTAAAGGAGAATTATACAAAAAAAAGATTAGTTAAACCCACAAGGGCTTTTGTTTACCTCTACTATTCCTTTATACTGATTTTTGACATGTACAAATCCAGCAATTTAGAAACAGGATGAAAGGTTTAGCACTGGGAGACACTTAAAAAAAAAAAAAAATAGTGCATGTTATATACAACTATATGGATCAGACCAAAATGAGGGAAAAATTAGGATGAAAGAGGGACAGAGGGACATTGGGGTCAATTCACTAAGGCCTCTTTCACACTGGGGCGTCGGCGGTAAAGCGCTGCTATTTTTTGCGGCGCTTTACCGTCGTATTTGCAGGGGTATTCGGCCACTAGCGGGGTGCTTTTAACCCCTGCAAGCGGACAAAAAAGGGTTAAAACCACCAGCAGTGCCCATTCATTTCAATGGGCAGGAGCAGTGGAGGAGTGGTATACACACCGCTCCTTCACTGCTCCAAAGATGCTGCTAGCAGGACTTCTTTTAGCGTCCTGCCAGCGCACCGCTCCAGTGTGAAAGCCCTCGGGAGTGTGAGGAGCGGCTCTTTCAGAGCGCTTTGCAGGCGCTATTTTAGCGTTATAGCGCCTGCAAAGTGCCTCAGTGTGAAAAGGGTCTAAGAGTTAAGTAGAAAGTGGTAAAATACCACATGCGGTAACAATTATGCAAATGTTCAATTCATTAGGAATTTTGCGTTAATTACCAAATGTGGTATTTCTTTGATTTTATTTATGATGCATTATTTAAATATATATTTTCTATAATAAATATCCCCCAAAAATATATAAAAAAAACACATTATTTCCTCAGTTTAGGCTGATACGTATTCTTCTACATATTTTTGGTAAAAAAAACGCAATAAGCGTTTATTGATTGGTTTGCGCAAAAGTTATAGCGTCTACAAAATAGGGGATCGTTTTATGGCATTTTTATTAATAATTTTTTTTTATACTAGTAATGGCGGCGATCAGCGTTTTTTTTTTTTTTATCGTGACTGCGACATTATGGCAGACACGTCGGACACTTTTGACACCATTTTGGGACCATTGTCATTGATACAGCTATCAGTGCTATAAAAATGCACTGATTACTGTAAAAATGACACTGGCAGTGAAGGGGTTAACCAGGAGGGGGCGCTGAAGGGGTTAAGTGTGTCCTAGAGATGTGTTCTAACTGTTGGGGGGATGGGCTACGTGTGACACGACACTGATCACCGCTCCCGATCACAGGGAGCTGTGATCAGTGTCCTGTCACTAGGAAGAATCGGGAAATGCCTTGTTTACATCAGCATTTCCCCGTTCTTCCTCTCCGTGAGATGATCGCAGGTATCCCCGCGGACATCGAGTCCGCGGGACCCGCAGTCGGACTTACGGAGCTCGCGGCGGGCGGGCGCGCCCACAATGCCGCGTCTTAAATGGGACGTAGAGGTACGTCCATCTGCCCAGCCATGCCATTGTGTCGACGTATATCATCGTGCGCTGGTCCTTAAGCGGTTAACATAGGAAAAAAAAAAAAAAAAGGATGAAAGATCGACTTTAATTACTTTTTAAAGGACTAAATAAGTGGATTAAATAATGATCTATAACATCTGCCTGGAGCCCAACCTTAATGGAAATGGATTGTGGAAAAATAAGACATTTCCCTGAAAAGACGGCCAGTACCGGGATATGCAATATGGCTGTCTAGTATCCCGCGCCGGCATTTCGGATCACAAATTTTTATTTAGAAAATCTCCCGCAGGACTTTGCTGGCACTCACTGACTGCACTGACTTTTCTGCAGAGCTTGCTAACAGCAGATCACGTTACACTGTCAATATTGAAATACATCCACACTCACTGCATGAACTCTGCGAACGGAGCGGCGGTAAAAGCACGCAAGTCAAAAATATCCCTGGAAAGACATCCCAAAAAAAAGAAAGATTTATTTCAGGTCTAGGAGATGATGCTGTATGTGTGACAGACTGCTGACGAGCGCTGTGATATAGTAATCCCGGTAAAGATGGATGCCTTTCTATTGAAGTGCAGGGAAAGCAGCAGGTAAAAGGCGAATTCCGCCAAACAACTAAATAGACAGATGTAACACACATGTAGGAACTACGATACATGCCAAAAAATTAACAGTCGTATTTTTGGGATCCTGCTGTGCTATATAGCTGCATCGCATACAGAGAGTCAGGCCTCTTTCAGAGGTCGCAAAGGTCGCACTTGCGCCCGAGCCCCCCCCTGGGGTTAAGCCACTGTGGGTGGGGCCCCAAGACGGCAGGGAGGGGGCCGCTGCAGATCATGTGAAGGTGTCCCCGCTGCGGGACTGTAAGGGTAAGACTTGTGACTTGCTTGCGATTTCTTTGTGACTTGCATTCAATTTGCTTGTGATTTCCTTGCGACTTTTGTGATGTAACATTTTCGCTGTGACTTGAGTCGCATTGATTAAAGAAGACCAGGCCTTTTCTCAAACTTTTTGTTTAAAAATATTAAATCATTTTTTATTTAGCTAGAAGATTACTTAGAACACCCAAACATTTTATATATATATATTTTTATTTTTTATTTTTATTTTTTTGCAAAAACCTTAGAGAATAAAATGGAGATCATTGCAATATTTTATGTAACACGGCAGTCTTTTCAAATGCAATTTTTTTGGGGAAAAAAATACACTTTAATGAATTTAACAAAACACAATATTTACCCCAATTTTTTGGTATAATTGTAAAAGATGGTTTTACGCCAAGTAAATAGATACCTAACATGTCATACTTTAACCACTTCCAAACAGGGCATTTTCATCCCCTTCCTGCCCAGGCCAATTTTCAGCTTTCAGCCCTGTCACATTTTGAATGACAATTGTGCGGTCATGCGACGTTGTACCCAATTTTAATTATGATCATTTTTTTCCCCACAAATAGAGATTTCTTTTGGTGGTATTTGATCACCTCTGCTTTTTTTATTTTTTGCGCTATAAACAAAAAAAAAAACGTAAATTTTCTAAAAAACACAACATTTTTTTACTTTTTTGCTATAATAAATATCCCAATTTAAAAAAATAAATAAAAATTTTTCCTCAGTTTAGGCCGATATGTATTCTTCTACATATTTTTGGTAAAGCGTATATTGATTGGTTTACGCAAAAGTTATAGCATCTACAAAATAGGGGACAGATTTATGTCATTTTTATTATTAATTTGGTTTTTACTACTAAAGGCGGCGATCAGCGATTTTTATAGTGACTGTGACATTGCCTTGCGGCTTCACTTCCTGGTTCCCTACTGCGCATGCGCGAGTTGCGCTGCGCTTCCTCACTGGTCCCTGCTGTCTTCTGGGACCTGTGTGTTTCCCAGAAGACAGTGGGGCAGGACAGAGTAGGCGCCGGAAGTGGCGTAGGTCACCGCAGTGATCTATGCCAGGAAGTGGGAGCAAATACCTGGATTACACAGGTATCTGCTCCCTCCTCCCCCCTGAAAGGTGCCAAATGTGACACCGGAGGGGGAGAGGATTCCAAAAAGTGGAAGTTCCGTTTTTGGGTGGAACTCCACTTTAAATTTATGAATCGCAGCCCAGAGCTCTTGCATTGGTAAACAACACAGAGCTCTGTAGGGAGGGAACAATCTGTCAGTTTCTCATCCCTGCAAAGCAGGGATGAGAAACTGAGAGGTCAGTTAGAAAAAGCAGCACGCTGTATACACATTGCACATAGCTAGGCACATATTTAACCCTTTGATTGCCCTAGATGTTAAACCCCTCCCAGCCAGTGACAGTGTAAAGTATTATCATAGGCGTGCGCAAGGGGTGTGCCAGGTGTGCCTGGGCACACCCTAATCATGCTGTGCAGTGCAGATTCACCCTGCTTATATTTCACCCAAATAAAATTGTGAAAAAATAAAAATAAAATAATACAAAAATAAAATAACAAAATTAAAAAACTACTAGACATGTGCAGAATGAAAAAATGTGTTTCGTTTTGTTATTTACATAAATTTGTTTGGTTAAATTTGTTTCATTCCTTTAATTTGTTTTCGGGATTAGTTTTGTTTATTTGTTTTCGAATCAATTTAGAATAGTTTTCAAATTCGAAAAGTTTTCGAATCATTTTCAAATAGTTTTCGAATTCAAATAGTTTTCCAATTTCCAAAAAGAATAAAATAGAATAGAAAATAAAGGAATAGAATAGAAAAAAATATATATTTTTTTCTATTCTATTCCTTAATTTTCTATTCTATTTTATTCTGTTTGGAAATTGGAAAACTATTCGAATTTGAAAACTACTTTAAAACTATATGAATTTGAATTTTGTTTGAATTTCGTTATATCTAATTAATTTAAATTTGGTACTATTCTAATTCGGAAATTCGGACACATCCGAATTTCCAAATAACGAAAATTCGTCCGAATTTTAATTCGGAACGAAACGAACCGCACATGTCTAAAAACTACCACTGCTCTACTGACACCGCCCACTGCCCTACAACATTTTTACATTTATTTTGAGTGTGTGTATGTATGCATGTGTATTTGAGCTTTGGGGTGCACACCCTAATGCAATAGGCTGCGCACACCTATGAGTATTATCACCGATCACTGAATTTGTGTCACTGGTGATGTCAGTGGCAGTCAGTCTCCCCCCCCCCCCTCCCCAGTAACAGATTGTGCGCTATTACAGTCCCATTATAAGTCGCTGATCGCTGCCATTAGTAGTATAAAAAAAATAAAAATACAGCAGGTAAAATAATTATTGAACCCGTCACCATTTTTCTAGGTAAATATATTTCTAAAGGTGCTATTGACATGAAATTCTCACCACATGTCAGTGACAACCCATGCAATCCACACATACAAAGACACCAAAACAAATAAGTTCAGAAATGAAGTTCTGTGTAATAAAATGGAATGACACAGGGAAAAGTATTGAACATATGAAGAAAGGGAGGTGCAAAAAAGTGCATGTAAATGGAAAGCCAGTTGAAATCCATCAGTAATTAGAAAGCAATATCAGCTGGGTCAGTCTCAACTGATGACCTATAAAAAGGTGTCTCATTACCAAGGTGTCACACAAGAAACATCTCATGATGGGTAAAAGCAAAGAGCTCTCTCAAAACCTTCACAACCGTATTGTTGCAAAACATACTGATGGCATTGGTTACAGAAGGATTTCTAAACTTCTGAATGTTCCAGTGAGCACTGTTGGGGCCATAATCTGGAAGTGGAAAAGGGACATAACTTTACCATAAACCGGCCACGACCAGGTGCTTCTTGCAAAATTTCTGACAGAGAAGTGAAAAGAAATATCAGAAGAGTTGTCCAAGAGCCAAGGGCCACTTGTGGAGATCTTCAGAAAGATCTGGAATTAGCAGGTACAATTGTTTCTAAGAAAACAATAAGTAATGCAGTCACCCGCCATGGCCAGTATGCACGCTCACCACACAAGACTCCATTGCTGAAGAAAAAGCATGTTGAAGCTCGTTTAAAGTTTGCTGCACAACATTTGGACAAGCCTGTGAAATACGGGGAGAATATAGTCTGGTGAGATAAGATCAAAATTTAACTCTTTGGATGCCATAATACACACCATGCTTGGAGGTCAAATGACACATCACCCCAAAAACACCCCCCCATACCAACAGTGAGGTTTGGAGGTGGGAACTTCATGGTGGGGGCGGGGCTGTTTTTCAGCATACGGTACTGGCAAACTTCATATCATTGAAGGAAGGATGAATGGAAAAATGTACCAAGACATGGCCCAGCCAATCACCAGACTTGAATCCAATAGAAAATCTTTGGAAAGAACTAAAGATCAGAGTTCATAGAAGAGGCCCACAGAACCTTCAAGATTTGAAGACTGTTTGTGTGGAAGAAATGGGCCAAAATCACACCTGAGCAACGCATGCAACTCGTTTCTTCATACAGGAGGCGTCTTGAAGCCGTCATTACCAACAAAGGATTTTGTACCAAGTATTAAATACATTTCAGTTACCGTGTTCAATAGTTCTTCCCTGTGTCATTCCATTTTATTGCACAAAACCTAATTTCTGAACGTATTTGTTTTTGTGTCTTTGTATGTATGGATTGCATGGGTTGTCACCGACATGTGGTGGAAATTTCATGTCAATAGCACCTTTAGAAATATATTTACCTACAAAAAATTGTGACGTCTACAATACTTATTTTACCTGCTGTATACCATAGTATGTAGATGCTATAACTTTAATGCAAACCAATCACTAAATTTATTTTTTTACCAAAAATATGTAGCAGAATACATTTTGGTGAAAATTTATGAAGAAATGAAATTTATTTTCTATTCCTGTATAGGATATCTTTTATAGCAGAAAGTAAAAGTAATATTGATCAAATACCACCAAAAAAACTCTATTTGTGGGAAAAAAATGATAAAAATTTTGTTTGGGTACAACGTCACATGATTGCGCAATGGCTAGTTCAATTAGCACAAAATGGCCTGGTCATGACTGGGTCAAATGATAAAAAATATATAAATAATTAATCAAAAACATTGTCCTGAAGTCCTGTCAAATGATAAAGTAAATCTGTAACCTGGCCAGTTCAAATAGAAATGTGTTTCATAAAAGCCCAAATGTGTGTTTCCGTGCCAAAGAGGGATCTCTATGCCACCAAAATTGCCACACCTTAAAGGGGTTGTATGGGTTCGTTTTTTTTTTTAGTTTTTTTTAAACAAACATGTTATACTTACCTCCACTGTGCAGTTCGTTTTGCACAGAATCCTCCTGTTCTGGGGTCCCTCTGCGGCTGTCTCGGCTCCTCCTCGCAATAGCTAACCCCCCTCTAGGAAGCTCTATCCCGAGGGGGTTAGCTTGCAGGCGTGCTCCCTGTCATACACGCCGCGTCCATAAACACAGAGTGTATGACTCGGTCCCGCCCCCCCACCTACATGTGAAGGAGCCACCAACTTGTCCTCGATCCACTTCCCAACCTCATATATGCTTAGAGAAAAACAGGAGACCAAAGTCTCCGCACCATTTAAAATCTGAGATATTCCATTTAGTAAAGCATAAAATTGCACTGAAGCCTCGTACACACGACCGGTTTTCTCGGCAAGAAAACTGCTGGGAGGGCTTTTTGCAGAGAAAAACGTTTGTGTGTATGGTTTCTCGGCAGGAAAACTGCCGGCAATCTCGACGAGAAAAATAGAGAACCTGCTCTCTATTTTCTCGTCGGGATTCTCGGCAGAGTGTTTCCTGCCGAGAAACCGGGTCGTCTGTATGCTTACCTGTCCAGGGAAACTCACGCATGCTCGATGAGACTTTGACGCATGCGCGGTAGCATACAAGGGTAGTGTAGGGTGTAGCAATATGGCGGCGACGGCATCGAATGTGACGAGCGCCGGCTCGTCGTAGTCGATTACGTCACCGCGTTCTTGCCATTCAAAATAACGGCGTCTGTACACAGGGCTTGGCAAGACAAGCTTGCCAGGAATCCCGTTGAGAAAGTTTTTTTTTCGACGGGATTCCCGCCCGTGTGTACGAGGCTTGACACATAAAATCATGATAACTGCACAGCAAAAATCTAATTTCAGCCGGTAAATGCTAACTTCCAAAACCTATTTCTGGGTGCGCGATGTCGTCAGCATGTGCTCTTTCCTACGCGTTTTGTCATAGCTGACGTCTTCTTGGGCCCGAAAGTGCAATTTTAAGCTTTAATAAATTGAATAATAGTCACCGTGCAGATTTTCTTCATTATTTGATGGGACTTTAGGACAATTTTTTTGATTGATTATTTATGCTTTTTATCATTTGATCGTTTTTGTTTAAATTAGCGCAACACTATATACACTTACACATTATATACACTTGTGTGTGCATATAAGATTTGGTAACTATGGCAAGCATCTCAAGTGTGTTTGCAGCTCATTCACATTTGATTTACAAGCACAGTTTTTTTATTTGTTCATATTTAGTTATGAATTTTTATGTAGCACCCTGGAGTTTAGTCAGGGAGCTCCTTACAAATTTACTTGCCAAGAGTAGTTATTTTGGTCGATTGATAGGGATCTATTGATTTCTCCCTAAGCTTGGCCTTGTTGCACTTTTTTCTTCTACCACCAGGTGGCCGGGTACTTGGTGGTGCTAGATACGAGAAGGGCAACCCAAGGTCAGGTTATGGGTATGTGGGTGTCCCAGCCAATGGGCAGGGGTTTTCTTTAATCCCTTGGCCTGCTGGGAGAGCCTATATATTTGGGTGAGGTCAGGTGATCTGTGTTCTGTGCCACCCGGACTGCCGTCTGGGTGGACGTGTGTCGTTTGCCCCGAGCTGCTAGGCCGGAGATTGGGCCTATCCCGGGGGCATCTGGCTGCCAGGCTTTGTGAGGGCCCATCCAGAAGTAAGAGGGTAGTGCAGGGTTGGGACTTCGGCTTGCAGTCCAACCAAAAGTGCAGATTCTGCCGGCCGGAGAACCTGTCAGTGGTCGGGGGTAGAAGGGAAGCTGTCGCTATGAAGGGACCAATCACCTTTACCAGGGACCACAGTGAGTAACTGAAGCAAGTACCGGAATCATATTCTCACCGAAGGGCACGATAGAGGATCGGGAAACTTCAGGTGGTGATCAAGTCAGGGACCCGACCAGCGGAGGAGACGCTTGCAGAGCAGCCTTGTATGTCAAGCCAGGGACTGAGCCAGTCAGCAGGGGTGAAGCTTGAAGAGTATCTGGAGTGCCAAGCTAGGGACCCAGCAGAGAAGCGGGGGTGACGCTTGAAGGGATACAGCCGCAAACCTTGAAGGAGCTCAAGGGATTCATAGTCAGTGAATCAGTGTGTCTAGTGAGAGACCAGGAGCTAAGTATTGAAGAACTACAAGGAGCAGTTGTTGGGGAGCTGAAAGAACTGATACGTTGAGTTAGGAACTGTTAAAGGACTGTGTCAGGGAAATGGCCGTATTGTAGGCAATTCCGCCAATAACCAACATAGTTGCGCCAGACGTGTCTGTGTGCATGCGCGCACGCGCATGCGCAACGCCGCAATCCAGGCACGCCGTGACAATTGTAGGCGCACCCCCCGGCCTATTTAAGCCTGCCTCTAATATCTCAGACTTGCTGGATTATCGTCAGCTTCCTGTGTTCCTGTGCCAGCATACCTTAAGACCCCTGGTTTGACCTCTGCTTCTGGCTTGACCTGTGATCCTGATTATCTCCTCGCTCTGACCTTGGCTTGACTGACTATTCTTCGATCCACTGCCCTCTGTTTATGACCCGGCTTGCTCCTGTTTGCTCTTGGACTGTCTCCTGGTATATGACCTCTGGCCTGGCTGCAAACCCTGTTCCTGGTTTATCCTGAAACCGCTTGCTAAGGACTTCTTCTTGCACGGCTACTGACGTCGCTGCCCAGCGCACCCCAGCCACGTCCTGCTTACCAGCCTGTTTGCAGCATTACTAGCAACCCGTGCACCTTTGGGCACCGTATCCCATGTATCACTCCCACGGGAGCGCTGCACTCAGCCGCAAGGGGCGACCTCTCTGCCACTCGGCCTTACATCAGAGACTTGACAGACTGTTACCATGGGAGACAGCAATCCTGCACGTGCAGAAGTGGCGCCTTGCTGGGGCCTTTCCCTGTATGGCTGTTTTCCTATTGAAGTCTCGGAGTCTGCAACTATCTAGGGGTGTCCCGGCCCAAACCATCTTTCCCCAAAATATATAAAAAGGACTGTCAAAATAAATTAAACTCTTTTACATACAAGAAGTGTCTGGCGCCCAATGACTTACACCATCTTTGCACCCACCATGCCTCACAACCCACCACATATTGAAGGATGTCAGCTATCTTTGGCCTTGGAGGTCCTCATTAGACCAAAAGAGGTAAAAGACTTTGCTACATTTACTTCAGTGATTTCTAGTTAGGGGTTTCCTCAAGGATACACTTAAAGTTCTATATTTTTGGTGGGTGTTTTCACGGTACTGATACTGTATATTGGAGCAGATCTTTAATTTTACTAGTGAACTAAGTCTTGCCGTGATGCTTTTCACTGTTTTACTACACAGAGCCAACTTTGTAAATCTAATTATGAGATAACTCAACTCCTGCTGTGAAAATTCTTCACACACCATCAACAACTTCACCTGAACGTTCACAGCCTCAGGCCTCGTACACACGACCGATTTTCTCGGCAAGAACCAGCAAGAAACTTGCTGGCAGAGATGTCTTGCCGAGTAAATCGGTCGTGTGTACGCGGCTATCGGGTTTCTCGTTGAGAAAACCGACAAGTAACCTCGACGAGAAAATAGAGAACCTGCTCTCTATTTTCTCGTCGAGATTCTCGTCGGCCTGTTTCTCGACGAGAAAAGTGAGTGTGTGTACACTTACCTGTCCTCCCGGAAGCCCGCGCATGTTCGAAATGAATTTGACGCATGCGCGGTAGCTTCCTAGGCATACGTAGGGTATACCAAGATGGCGGCGAAGGCATCGAATGTGATGAGCGCATGCTCGTCGTAGTCGATGACGTCACCGCGTACGCTCCATTCAAAGAACCGCGGGTTCTTTGAATCGAGCGTGTGTACACTCGGCCGGGACAATTTTCTTGTCCAAGAATCTCGTCGAAAAAAAACGACATGTTTTTTTCGACGAGAATCTCGGCCGTGTGTACGAGGCCTCAGACTTTTTCTTCTAGATCTCTAGCGGGTTTTTCACTTGAATATCAATAAAATGCTCTAACACACAAACACTAGCATACTGTATAAAAACAATTAAAATATTGAACACTATAGAAAGTTTTCTTAGAATAAATAGTCTTGTGAGGAGCTGGCCAAGGTGCTGATTTTCAAATGTTAGTTTTTAACACTGTAATTAGCTAATTACTGCCCATTATGAGAATGGATTTACATTTAGTATCATTTCTAAGTAATCCATTGTTAATCGTTCACTGGGCAACAGTCGGTGAAGTACCGGTGTTAAATTATTAACTCAGGGCCTTCAACAAATAGGTAGATTAATTATTACTGCTCCAATTATGGCTCTAATGGTCATAATGAATGTTGGAGAGGTTCCTCAAACCAACATAGTTGGATAATGTGTCTTAATTAAAAAGAAAAATCCAGGTATGGCATTTTTTACATAGTTACCTTGGTCTACCTTGAACCAATGTAACTACAATGGATATAAAAAGTCTACACAGCCTGTTAAAATGTCAGGTTTCTGTGATGTAAAACATTTCAGAACTTTTTCCACCTTCAATATGACCTATAAACTGTACAACAAAAGTTGAACAACAAACTGAAATCTTTTAGGGGGAGGGAAGTAAAAATAAAAAATATAAAATAATATGGCTGCATAAGTGTGCACACCCTTATGCCGTGTACACACGATCGTAATTTCCGTCGAGAAAACCTTGGATGGTTTTTCCGACGGAATTCCGCTCAAGCTTTCAAGCATACACACGGTCACACAAAAGTTCTCTGAAATTTCGACCGTCAAGAACCCGGTGACGTACAACACTATGACGAGCCGAGAAAATTAAGTTCAATGCTTCCGAGCATGCGTTGAATTGTTTCCGAGCATGCGTAGGAATTTTGCGAGTCGGAATTGCTACAGACGATCGGAATTTCCGAAAAATAGAGAACCTGCTCTCGATTTTTTTCTTGCCGGAAATTCCGACAGCAAAAGTCCGATGGAGCATAGACACGGACGGAAAAGCTCACATCGGACTTTTCCTGTCGGAAATTCCGATCGTGTGTACGCGGCATTACACTAATACTTTGTTGAAGCACCTTTTGATTTTATTACAGCTCTCAGTCTTTTTGGGTATGAGTCTATCAGCATGGCACATCTTGACCTGGCAATATTTGCCCAGTCTTCTTTTCAAAAACACCCAAAATCTGTTAGATTTTGAGGACATCTCCTGTGCACAGCCCTCTTCAGATCACCCCACAGATTATAAAATCGGAAGCAGGTCTGGGCTCTGGCTGGGCTATTCCGAAACTTTAATCTTTTCTGTTGAAGCCATTGTATGCTTTGGGTCGTTGTCATGCTGAAAGATGAAGCTCCTCTTCATGTTCAGCTTTCTAGCAGAAGCCTGAAGGTTTTGTGCCAATATTGACTGGTATTTGGAACTGTTCATAATTCCCTCAACTGACTGAGGCCCCTGTTCCAGCTGTAGAAAAACAGCCCCAAAGCATGATGCTGCCACCACCATGCTTCACGGTGGATACAGGCCTGGATTTACTCCCTTTGCCGCCCCAAGGCCGGGTCCTTCAATGCCGCCCCCCCCCCCCCCCCCCACACACACACACACACACCACCATTCTCATTCTTTATAGATGACTGCTACAATAGATCAACTAAAAACATATTTCCACACACGAGAACACTGAAAATAACTGGCTTTAATTGTACAGACTGAAAATACTCTGTAATGCACAAAATGCCTTTTAAAGATTATAGGAGTAAGAAACTCCCTAAACATTTTTAGTTCTAACTTTTCAATAATATCTTCGTAGGACAAAGTATTTAAAAGTTCTGACTCAATAGCTCAATCTGCCCGGGAACAGCTGAGAAAGTGTTGGAACTCTCCTCCTTTTGCCGGTCACATATTCCAAAAAAAGTGGGCGTGATTATGTAAAAATGTATGACCATGTGACTGGTCACACATTCCACCGCTGTTGCAATCTTTGATAGAACACCTGCCCCGCTCCGTTCTCTGCTCATCCTTGCCACTCTTTTGCCTGTGTTCTATCAATCCCTTGGATTGATAGAACACCAGCGTCAAGTCACCCATCAGCGGCTAGAAACAATAGCCAGCCTGCTATTGGATATTTTACATTTCATTAGCCAATAGCAGGCTGGCTATTGCACACACCCACTGCCCGCTGCCAATCAGCAGAGGAGGACCTGAAGGTGAACATTCGCCTTCAGTTCCCTCCTCTGCTAATTGATAGCAAGCAGTGGGCAGGCGCAATAGCCAGCCTGCTATTGCAATTAAAAAGAAAACAATAACAGACTGGCTATTGCTCCAAGCCACTGCCCGCTGTTTTGACATTCAGCTGCCTCAGCAGCTGAATGCAGTGACGTGGAAAGGTGAAACTAGGGGGCTAAAAGAACCTAGGGGGCTTATCAGAGCCCATCAATGCAGCCTTAACAGTGCAGACAGTGCACATCAGTGCGGACTGATCAGTGCCCATCAACGCAGCCTCACCAATGCCCATCATAGCAGCCTCACCAATGCCCATCATAGCACCCTCACCAGTGCCCATCAATGCAGCCTCATTGGTACCCATCAATGCAACCTCACCAGTGGTCATCAATGCAGCCTCACCAGTGCTCATCAATGCAGCCTCACCAGTGCCCATCAGCACAGCCTCACCAGTGCCCTACAATGCAGCCTCACCATTGCCTATCAATGCAGCCTCACAGAGCAGCTTATCAATGACAATCAGTGCGGACTGATCAGTGCCCACCAACGCCTACCTCACCGGTGCCCATCATAGCAGCCTCACCAATGGCCATCATAGCAGCCTCACCGGTGCCCATCAATGCAGCCTCATTGGTACCCATCAATGCAACCTCACCAGTGCCCATCAGCACAGCCTCACCAGTGCCCGACAATGCAGCCTCACCAGTGCAGCTTATCAGTGGCCATCAGTGCGGACTGATCAGTGCCCATCAACGCCTACCTCACCAATGCCCATCATTGCAGCCTCACCAATGCCCATCATTGCAGCCTCACCAATGCCCATCATTGCAGCCTCACCAATGCCCATCAGAGCAGCCTCACTGGTGCCCATCAATGCAGCCTCATTGGTACCCATCAATGCAACCTCACCAGTGCTCATCACGGCAGCCTCACCAGTGCCCATCAGCACAGCCTCACCAGCGCTCAACAATGCAGCCTCACCATTGCCTATCAATGCAGCCTCACCAGTGCAGCTTATCAGTGGCCATCAGTGCGGCCTCATCAGTGCCCATCAGTGTAGCATATCAGTGCTTAAACAATAGATGAATTGAGCGCACTCTGGATTAGGAAATACAAAAGAAAAACTAAACATAAAACGGGGCAGACAGAATGGGAATGAAACTAAAATAAGCTGTATAAAAACACACGTTAAAAGTCCATATCAATTAGTCCATGTGTGGAATAGCTTGAAGACTATCCGCAAGGAAGGCTGCCAGCTTACAGATAGAAGTGATCTGAAATAAGACAGGAAGAGGAAAAAAGCAGCGCCTTCTAAGCGTAGTAGTATCAGAAATTTATTAGAGCAATATATAATACAGCGGCAAGAGATACACTCACAAACGAGTATAGTAAGAGGCTTATCTTTAAAGGTTGTCATCCGCTCGACCCGGGAGCTGCGAATCCTGATGTTCACAAGCTGGAATCCCACGTAGTGGTTAGCGGTGGTAGAAGGAACTTCACTCTCGCGGCCGCAGAGATGGGGAAGAATCCTCACTGGAACACAGCTAGTGGAATCGTCACTTCCGGGTATAAGACAATAGACAACATACTCGGAAGAGCACGTGAAAAAATCAGATATGGTGTATATTTTGTCCTTACACGTAAACTCTTTTTGTCTGTGAGTGACATGTTTACAGGTGAGACATAGGGCTTTCCTGCATTGATACATCCCCTTTACATTAAAAAATGTCAGAGAGGTGCTAGCAGTAGGCCCTAATTGTGTAATTTTACTTGGGGCTATGCGTGCCTTCAGGTTTTTGGCTCTTCTATAGCTGACTATTGGTCTTTCAGGGAGTGTTGATTTGAGGTGGGGATCCTCACTCAAGATTGACCAATGTTTAACCAAGATCCTTTCCATTCGTCTAAACTGACTATGGAATTGGGTAACAAACCTGACCTGTTGTAAGTTGTCATCTGTGATGGTAATTTTGTCACTCCTAGCCTCAGTATTGAGGTAATGTTGAAAGGCTCCCTCCACTAACTGATCGGGGTAACCCTTTTCTAAAAACTTAGTCTTCAGGTTTAAGCCATGAGTGGTATAGTCCTGTAGCTTAGTGCAGTTGTGTCTGAGGCCTCGTACACACGACCGATTTTCTCGGCAAGAACCAGCAAGAAACTTGCTGGCAGAGAGGTCTTGCTGAGTAAATCGGTCGTGTGTACGCTGCTAGCGTGTTTCTCGTCGAGAAAACCGACAAGTAACCTCGACGAGAAAATAGAGAACCTGCTCTCTATTTTCTCGTCGAGATTCTCCTCGGCGTGTTTCTCGACGAGAAAAGTGAGTGTGTGTACACTTACCTGTCCGCCCGGAAGCCCGCGCATGTTCGAAATGAATTTGACGCATGCGCGGTAGCTTCCTAGGCATACGTAGGGTATACCAAGATGGCGGCGACGGCATCAAATATGACGAGCGCATGCTCGACGTAGTCGATGACGTCACCGCGTACACTCCTTTCAAAGAACCGCGGGTTCTTTGAAACGAGCGTGTGTACACTCGGCCGGGACAAGTTTCTTGTCCAAGAATCTCGTCGAAAAAAACGACATGTTTTTCTCAACGAGAATCTCGGCCGTGTGTACGAGGCCTAAGTCTACAAAATTGGCTTTTGGGTATATTATTCAGTATTCACCCAACGTGGATGATGGCAACTCTCGTAGTGCAAAAAGGAGTTACCTGCTGATGGCTTATATATATTGTATTTGTAACATTTATAATATAATGTTATATAATGCAATATATTTTAATACTGCACCTAGAGTGCTTGATTATACATTATCTTCATAATGTTTTTATTATATTTTTTTATTATATATTTTGCCCATATGTATGTGTGCATATGATTGTGCATGTGTGTGTATGTATATATACATGTATGTATATATATATGTATATACTTTTATTGTACTCCCTATTTTGTATCCATTTATTGTATTTGGGTGGTGCTTTTTTCTTTCTCCTTTTTGTTTTTTCCCCCTCCCTATGTTTATTACTTGATAACACTCCTATTAGCGCTATCTAAATCCATATTGTAAGCGCCATGTTATGTCCTTTAGCCGCGTCCTGTATCCATCTCCTTGGCAACTAAGTATGCTAATTCACTTGCATTGTGGTGTGGTATAAATTGCCCCACTCCAAGATGGCCCCTATGAGCCTGATGAAGAAGCACGCATGCTTCGAACGCGCGCATCCCCCGCTGACATCATACCCGGAAGTGACGATTCCACTAGCTGTGTTCCAGTGAGGATTCTTCCCCATCTCTGCGGCCGCGAGAGTGAAGTTCCTTCTACCACCGCTAACGACTACGTGGGATTCCAGCTTGTGAACATCAGGATTCGCAGCTCCCGGGTCGAGCGGATGACAACCTTTAAAGATAAGCCTCTTACTATACTCGTTTGTGAGTGTATCTCTTGCCGCTGTATTATATATTGCTCTAATAAATTTCTGATACTACTACGCTTAGAAGGCGCTGCTTTTTTCCTCTTCCTAGCATATCAGTGCTGCCTTATCAGTGCAGCTTAAGGCTACTTTCACACTGGGGCGCTTTGCAGGTGCTATAGCGCTAAAAATAGAGCCTGCAAAGTGCCCTGAAAGAGCCGCTCAATTCACTCCAATGTGAAAGCCCGAAGGATTTCACACTGGAGCGGTGCGCTGGCAGGATGGTAAACAAAGTCCTGCAAGCAGCATATTTGAGGCACTGTAGGAGCGGTGTATACACCGCTCCTACAGTGCCCCTGCCCATTGAAATCAATGGGCAGCACCGCCAAACCACCAGCAAAGAGCCGCTGCAGCGGCACTTTGCGGGCGGTTTTAACCCTTTTTCGGCTGCTAGCGGGGGTTAAAAGTGCCCTGCTAGTGGCCGAATAGCGCCGCAAAAACGACAGTAAAGTTTTTAGCTGCGCTGTACCGCTGATGCCTCAGTGGGAAAGTAGCCTTAGAGTGCCGCCTAATCAGTGGCTATGAGTGCAGCCTCAACCTCCTTAATGAGTTTGCATTGAATTCAGCATGCATAGAACACTTTGCACATGCTGAAATCAATGCAAACTCATTAAACAGACCACATTCATTGAAAGTTCATTAATATACAGATTGTGATTTTGCAATAAAGTGATCCATGCTGCAAACTCATTAAACAGTCTCCACCTTCAGTGAAAGTTCATGTGCTGCATAGTTTGCAGAACATGAACTTTTACTGAAGGTGGAGACTGTTTAATGAGTTTGCAGCATGGATTACTTTATTGAAAAATCATGATCTGTATATTAATTTCCACATTGGCTGATTGGCACACAAAAGAGTAATTTATTAAATTGTACCTGCTGTCCTTGCCAGGAGGTTCCCCTCGTGCAGCGTGCTTCTCTTTCTCCTCCTCCTGTCATCAGACAGACCCCACCCGAGTCCCCAAGAGACGATGCAGTGAACACAAGCTGCAGGGAGGCTCACCGGCCGCTTATGGAGGCGTGAGCTGCTCCGCACAGTCCGCACTACCCCCCCCCCCCCCCCCCGGCCAAGCACACCGCTGCCCCCGCCCACACACATTGCTACTCGCAAGTACCGCTGCAGCAAGCCAGCCGTCGGGCGCTGCATTATGCGGAAGACGGCCCACGGGGTTTGGGAAGGCAGGTCGGGGGGGGGGGGGGGCCGCCACCCCTGCACTCACTGCCGCCCCGAGGCCTGGCCTTGTCAAGAATGGTGTTCTTTTGGTGATGTGCAGTGTTGTTTTTGGGCCAAACATATCTTTTGGAATTATGGGCAAAAAGTTCAACCTTGGTTTCATCAGACCATAACACATTTTCCTTCATGCTTTTGGGAGACTTCGGGTGTGTTTTTTTTTTAATTTAGCTGGGCTTGGATGGTTTTCTTGGTAAGAAAAGGCTTCCGTCTTGCCACTCTACCCCCTAGCCCAGACATATGAAGAATACGGGAGATTGTTGCACATGTACCACACAGCCAGTACTTGCCAGATATTCCTGCAGCTCCTTTAATGTTGCTGTAGGCCTCTTGGCAGCCTCCCTGACCAGTTTTCTTCTCGTCTTTTTATCAATTTTGGAGTTCTTGGTAATGTCACTGTTGTGCCATATTTTCTCCACTTGATGACTGTCTTCACTGTGTTCCATTGTATATCTAATGCCTTGGAAATTCTTTTGTACCCTTTTCCTGACTGATACCTTTTAACAATGAGATCCCCCTGATGCTTTGGAAGCTCTCTGTGGACCATGGCTTTTTCTGTAAGATGAACTAAGGAAATGTCAGGAAAGACCTACTAGAACAGCTAAACTTTATTTGGGGTTCGATGGCATGTGTGTACTGGCTCCTATTTAACATGAGTTTGAATGTGATTGCGTAATCCTGAACACAGCTACATCCCCAGTTATGAGAGGGTGTGCACACTTATGCAACCACATTATATTATTTTTTTACATTTTTACTCCCCCTTCCCCCTAAAAGATTTCAGCTTGTTTTTCAATTGAAACTTGAATCAAAAAGGGCTGGCAACTCGGATGCTCTTGAATAAAAATACTTTATTGGTTACATGGGTACACGGGTACAGGCTAAAACTGCGAAACGCGTCAGCGTACAGCCTGTACCTGTGTACCCATGTAACCAATAAAGTACTTTTATTCAAGAGCATCCAAGTTGCCAGCCCTTTTTGATTCAAGTTTCATATTTTTGGGGACTGAACATCCTGGCTAGAGCACCGGATCACAGTTCGTGGACTTCTATATTGGCAGTGGAGCTGGGGTAACATTTTGTTTCCCTTGTTTTTCAATTGAGTCGCAGGTTTCCCCAACCTTTATAAGCCAGTGTTCCTGCGTACATTGGGAGCTGTGCATCTAGTGCTATTCTGACCATGTGCGTACCACGTCTGCTATCTCATCACGGGCAGATTTAGCACAAAGAGCAAATGTGAATATCTGTGTTAAACTGGGCAAATCTGCCACAGCAACATTTGACATGATTCAGCAAGCAATGCTGCAATGAGTCATTCAAGGTGTTTTGAGTGGCACACGTGATTGTTCTCCGACGATCATCGTGCACAAGTTGCCAAATGGTATTGACATTTTCAGGGGTTTGAGCTTGTTGAAGATCCTCCTGATCTCTTGTCGTCCTCCGGTGATGTTCTTCCACTCTTGAAGTGCGCGTGCCACTTTGATGTTTGCTCTTTGTTCTAACTTGCATGCCAGTACCGTGTGATCGCTGTGACCAATCATAGCAGACCACAAGACAATTGTAAACAATGGATTCCTTCCTTACATGTCATCCATTGTGTATGTAGAACCAGTGGCGTCACTAGGGTTGGTGTCACCCGGTGCGAAAAAAAATGGTGTCACCCCCCAACAACTATAGTCCCCCCTCAGTACAGACCCCCCTCCACTAACTACAGACCCCACTCCCACAGTATAGATCCCTTCCCTCAGTACAAACCCGCTCCACTAAGTACAGACTCTCCGCCATCAATATAGACCCGCCTCCCTCAGTATGAACCCCCACCTCAGTGCAGACCGCTCCATCAGTACAGACACCCCCACCTCAGTGCAGACCCCCTCAGTTACAGACACCCCCCCTCAGTTACAGACACCCCTCGTACAGACACCCCCCTCAGTACAGACACCCCCTCAGTACAGACACCCCCCTCAGTAACAGACACCCCCTCGTACAGACTCCCCCTCGTACAGACTCCCCCTCGTACAGACCACCCCTCAGTTACAGACACCCCCTCAGCTACAGACACCCCTCGTACAGACACCCCCCTCAGTACAGACACCCCCCTCAGTACAGACACCCCCTCGTACAGACTCCCCCTCGTACAGACTCCCCCTCGTACAGACCACCCCTCAGTTACAGACACCCCCTCAGTTACAGACACACCCTCAGTTAAAGACCCCCCTCAGTTAAAGACCCCCCCTCAGTTACAGACACCCCCCTCAGTACATACACCCCCCTCAGTACAGACACCCCCTCAGTACAGACACCCCCACCTCAGTACAGACCGCTCCATCAGTACAGACACTCCCACCTCAGTGCAGACCTCCTCAGTTACAGACACCCTGCTCAGTTACAGACACCCCCCACAGTACCAGACACCCCTCGTACAGACACCCCCTCAGTTACAGACACCCCCCCTCAGTACAGACACCCCCCTCAGTACAGACACCCCCTTGGTACCAGACCCCCCTCAGTACAGACACCCCCTCAGTTACAGCCCCCCTGGTGCAAACTCCCCCTAGTGCAGACCCCAGCAGTACAGACACTCCCTCCCCCCATCAGTAAAGATGCCCCCCTTACCTTACAGACCTCAGAACAGAGCGGCAGATACACACAGCGGTGTGTCTCTCGAGCGCGGGCTCCTCCTCCTCCTCTGTGGATGTAAACAGAGAGGAGGCAGAGGGGGCGGCGGCTTCCTTCCGCTCCGCTGAGGGACACAGCCGCAGCATGAGCCTAAGGCACAGGGCAGCGGGCAATGTCAGTGTGGTGCCGCTGCGCTACCCACGGGTGTCACCCCTCTGGTGGGTGTCACCCGGGTGCGGCCCGCCCCCCCGCACCTGGCTAGCAACGCTAGTGCGTGTCGTCACATCATCACAGTGCAGTGTGATGATGTGACAGGCTGAGTCGCTCGCTGGCTCTGTAGGGTAGGGAGGAGGATTGGAATTTAGGAATAGGAAGAATAAGGAGCCGGAGGACACACACCAGGCGCGGCCGCGGCGCTGGAGGTGTTGTTCCAGGCTTCCAGCCTAGCGGGGTGAAATTAATCAATGAATGGGTCAGCTGTAAAATAAAATAAAAAATAAATAAAAAAAAAAAATAAAAAAAAAAGGGAGGGTGTCACCCCTCTAGCGGGTGTCACCCGGGGGGCGGACCGCACCCCCCGCACCCCCTAGCAACGCCTCTGTGTAGAACACCCCCCGCAGGAGCTGCTGTTTTTATTTTGGGCCTTGCACGTTACCTCAGTATTCGTTGTCTAGGGGAAGAAAGTCTGTAAAAACTCCAATGTCCACACAAGATGTAAAACCTCCAGCCAAGCAGTCAAAGGGCCTTTAAGCCAACCCGGCAGACTGCAAGGTGAATTTTAGTTACGGTGCATCCTCCAATAGAATTACCAGGCTCTCCTCAAAACACCAGCCTTCCGCTCGGTCTTTTCCAGGACAGGTCCTCCCCTGGTTTCCTCCATTGAGCGGCTTCCTCCCACAGGACGGACAGCACAGGATCACCTTCAAAGTTCAGGCCCAGTCAGCATAACTGGGCCTACTTGGTAGAATTGCAGCCTCGGACCAACATGGTCCCGAGGCAAAAATCACACAATACCCCCCTCCCGCCAGGAGGGCCGCGAAGGGACGAAGGACCCCACAAAATGGCGTCTGCCCCTTAAGTACCCTTCCCCAGCATGCTCAGCGGGTAGACCACGCCCACTGAACTGTTCCCGGGGGAAGGTACCCGTTGCAACCTGGCCTGTCAGTCTTCCACATTGGCCTGGGGTGAGAACGCCACCTACAGGCAATAGACATGTGCAAAAGGAAAAAAATTGTTTTGTTTCATTTTAATTCGTTAATTAATTAATTTAGTTTAGTTAGATTCGTTAAATTCATTAAATTCGTTTTCGGATTTTGTTTCGTTTTCGACCGAATTCTAAATTATTTCAACATGATTCGAAATGATTTCAACCGCCTTTGAAACTATTTCAACCGGATTCGAAAATATTTCAACCGGATTCGATAATATTTCAATCTGATTTTTTGCAGATTACTATTTATTTCCATCAGATCTCCTACAGTATATTAACATCTATTTCATTTTTTTTGCAGATCTCCTGCAGACTATTAGCATCTATTTCATTTTACGTTTCTTTTTCTTTTTTTTGCATTAGAGCAGCCATTTCCTTTATTTCAGCAGATCTCCTGCAGACTATTAGCATCTATTTAATTTTTTTTTGCAGATTACTTTTTATTTCCATCCGATCTTCTGCAGACTATTAGCATTTATATTATTTTTTTGCAGATCTCCTGCAGACTATTAGTATCTATTTCATTTTCTCATCAGATCTGCAGACTATAAGCATCTATTTCATATTTTTTTGCAGGTCTCCTGCAAACTATTAGCAGCCATTTCCCTAGTCTAGTCTATTTCTAGTCTATTTTCTATTTCTATTTTAATCTTTTCTAATTGGAATTTGAATTCATTCTATACGAAATTCGAATGTTGAACATGGTTTATTATAATCTTTTCTATTCGGTTGGAATAATTTCGAATCTGGTTTAAATATTATCGAATTTGGTTGAAATATTAACGAATGCGGATGAAATATTATCGAATCCGGTAGAAATATTTTCGAATGCGACCGATTTTTCGAATTCCAATTAGAAAAGATTAGAATAGAAATAGAAAATAGACTAGAAAAAAATAGAACAGAATAGAATAAAATATAATATATTTATATATATTGTATTTTATTCTATTCTGTTCTATTGTTTTTCTATTTGATTCTTTCCAATATTTTCGATTCTATTCTAATTGTTTTCAAATTCAATTCGACTAGAATTTTTTTCTAATTCGATTCGAGTTTCGTCCGTGGTTTTTTGATTCGAACCGTTATTTCGGATTCGGTTGAATTCGTTAGCATTGTAATTCATTAATTCGGATGCATCCGAATGTCCGAATAATGAAAATTCGTCCGAAACGAAACAAAATGCACATGTCTAACAGGCAAACAGTGGAAAGTCTGCCCAACATGGCCATAGCCAGAACAGAGGTTGATTTAGCATTATTATTTACATCTGAGCCCAACTATTGGCTCAGATACCCACTAAATTTGACATAGCGCCCAGTCATTGGGAGCAGGGCGCTACATGTACAATTGTGTTGCTAGCTGTGTCTGGCCAAAGTGATCACATGGTACAAACAGGGCCAATCACAGCCCATCTGTGCCATGTGATTAGCTTTTTTCGCCAATCACCAGTTTCATTCAGTAAAAACATAAAAAATAAATCCTGATCACTTCCCCAGAGTATTATAGTGTTACTATGGTAACACTGTATTGCTCTTGTCGCAGCGTGCTACAATTTTTTTTTTTTTTTAAATAATAAATACTTTTAAAAAATATATCGTTATTTTATTTTTTTACATACTGTCACCAGTCAGTGTACCTGATCACTGCCACAACTGTTATATGATAACACTGTACTGCACTTGTGACAGTATGTATGTAAACGCGTCTGCTTTTTTGTTTTCCTATATGTGCTAATAAATATTTCTTACGGATTGGAGTTGCCGGATAGTTCTCTATTTTATCTACCGTATATATACTCGAGTATAAGCCGACCCGAATATAAGCCGAGGCACCTAATTTTACCACTAAAAACTGGGAAAACGTATTGACTCGAGTATAAGCCTAGGGTGGAAAATGCAGCAGCTACTGTAAGTGCAAAAGAGGGTCAACAATGCCCATCTGCAGCTTCACTATGCCCATTGTATGCCTCACTATGCCCATTGTATGCCTCACTGTGCCCATTGCATGCCTCACTGTGCCCACTGTGCCCGCCTCAAGCAGTCAGGCGGCGGCCGTCCAGTGTAACAAACCCCGCCTCCTCCTCGTCTTCGCCCTCGTCCGATAGGCGGAACACTCAGTTTCCCAGCAGTGAGTCAGTGTTCAGTGTTCTGCCTATCATGGACGAGTATGAGGAGGAGTAGGCGGGGCTTTGTTACACTGGACGGCCGCCGACTAGACTGACATCACAGCGCCGGGAGATCAGGCGCATGAAGCTGCAGATGGACACAGACTCGAGTAAAACCAGACGGGGACATTTTCAGCACAAAAAAATGTGCTGAAAAACTCGGCTTATACTCGAGTATATACGGTACTTATTTGGGTGTTGTTTGGAGGACACCGCTGACTGAGCACCCACCTGTGGACTCCGCCCTGCCTGTTGGTATTCCCCTGTTCAGAGCGCTGCACCTTTCTGTTTGTATATCATATAGCTATGCAGACTGTCTCAGTTTGGTGAGACCTCCCCTTGCTTCCTCTCATAATGGGGGGGGGGGGGGGAGGGGGGCATAGAAATCAATAAAAATGGACACCTTCGACACTTTTTGGAAAAAAAAAATTAAATTAAAAGAAAGTTCCACTTTAAATCTGCTCGGCTCTTCCATGTATAGTACGTTTTTGTCCCGGCTCCCGTCGCTCCCAAACAAAGCATTACTTACAGAGCACAGTCAGGCCACTGTATAGGAGCGCAGACGCACCTAGGACTCTCTGATGTGAATTATCCTCTTACATTAGACCCGTATTTATGAGAGAGTGTATAGAATTATGCAACGCCAAATTTTTTTTGTAGCCAATTTTAAAATACCGCTGTACGTTCGTCTGTTTAATTTAGCTCAATTGGGAGCCGTTTAACAAGTGAGCATAAAATATATTTGTTATGAGGTGAATATGAGTACTTTGCAGCGCTGGTGAAACAAGTTTATTTAGGTAATGATTCGTGCATACTGCGGTAATAAATTTGGGCGTGAGTAAAGTGCCGTTATTTGCAGGACGCGTTAGATGTGGAAGGAAAGCCGGCTCTGCTTTCCTTGGAAGTGAATTTTAAAAGTGGGATTATAGAGCCGCTTTGTCTGGTGCAGTCGCAGAATTCGGCCTATAAGAAGTCATGTACAAGACGACGGGGTGTGTAGGCACATTTGTACAAAGGTACGACTTTGGGACAAGCTTGTCCTTTAACCACTTCAGCTGCGGAAAGGTTTTACCCCACTACCTGACCAGGCCAATTTTTTTGCGATAAGGCACTGCGTCGCTTTGCTTGCTATAACATTCAAGCAAACCAATCAATATACACTTATTGGGATTTTTTTTTTTTTATCAAAAAAATGTAGCATTTTGGCCAAAATTTATGAAGAAATCAGATTTTTTTTATATTTAAATTTATTGAATATGTTTTATAGCAGAAAGTAAAAAAAAATATTGTTTTTTAACCACTTCAGCACCGGGCCTATTCTGGCACTTCTCTCCTTCATGTAAAAATCATAATTTTTTCTGATATAAAATTACTTAGAACCCCCAAACATTATATACGTTTTTTTAGCAGACATCCTATGGAAATAAAATGGCGGTCATTGCAAATTTTTATCTCGCACGGTATTTGTGCAATACATTTTCAAACACTTTTTTTGGGGAAAAAAAAAAACGGTTTCATGAACTAACAAATAACAAGACAGTAAAGTCAGCCAATTTTTTTTGTATAATGTGAAAGATGTTGTTATGCTGAGTAAATAGATAAATAACATGTCACGCTTTAAAATTTGCGCACACTCATGGAATGACACCAAACTTCAGTACTTAAAAATCTCCATAGGCGATGCTTTAAAAAAATTTACACATTTCCATTTTCGCATTACAGAGGAGGTGCTAGAATTGTTGCACACGCTCTAACGCACGCAGCGATACCTCACATGTGTGGTTTGAACGGTGTTTACATATGTGGGTGGGACTTATGTGTGTGTTTGCTTCTGAGCGCGAGCTACCGGGGACAGGGGCTTTTAAAAAAAAAATTATTATTTTTTTTATTTTTACAAAAAAAAAAATTTTTATACACTTTTTTTTACTTTTTTTTATTTTTTTGATCACTTTTATTCCTATTACAAGGAATGTAAACATCCCTTGTAATATGAATCTATTGTAAAAGGTCCTCTTTATGGAGAGATGCGGGGTCAATAAGACCCTACATCTCTCCTTCAGGCTGGAAAGCATGAGATCGGTAAAAAAAAATCACTGAACTCATGCTGACAGCTGAGATCACGGCTTTGTTTACATACGGGAACTCGGCGTGACGTCATAACATTGCGCCCGGGACTCCGACGGTCATAGAGATGACTGGTGACCATCTGGTCACCAGTCATCTCTATGCTTCCCATCCGGCGCCGGCCAATTCGTTCTCTGGGCCCCCGATCGCACGGGAGAGCCTGGAGAAGCACCGGATGGCGGCGGGAGGGGGGGGACGTCCCCTCCTGCCGCCTATAAGAACGATCAAGCGGTGGAACTACCACTATGATCATTTTTATCGTGCGCAGAATCGCCGGAAGAAAAGAATGATATCTGAATGATGCCTGCACCTGCAGGCATCATTCAGATATTACCGCACAAAGTCAAGGACCTTATTTGACGGTGGGCGGTAGGGAAGTGGTTAACCACTTCAGCCCCGGAAGGATTTGCCCCCTTAATGACCAGGCCATTTTTTGCGATACTGCACTGCGTCGCTTTAACTGACAATTGCACAGTCGTGCGACGCTGTACCCCAATATAATTGGGGTCCTTTTTTTCCCACAAACAGAGCTTTCTTTTGGTGGTATTTGATCACCTCTGCGGTTTTTATTTTTTGCTCTCTAAACCAAAAAAGAGCGACAATTTAAAAAAAAAAAAAACATTATTTGTTTACTTTCTGCTATAATAAATATCCCCCCAAAAAAAGTTAAATTTTATTTTTTTATTTTATCAATTTAGGCTTATGGCTTGTACACATGATAGGAATTTCCGATGAAAAAATTAGACGGACTTTTTCCATCGGAAATTCCTACCGTGTGTGGGCACCATCGGACTTAATTCCGAGGAATTCCGTTGGAGTGTAAATATAGAACCTGTTCTATTTTTCTCCGATGGAATTCCGTCAGAATTCCGATGTGATTTTGGTCGGACAAAGGTCCGATCGTGTGTACGCGGCATAATATGTACATATTTTTGGTTAAATAAAATCGCAATAAGCGTATATTTATACAGCGATCAGTGCTAAAAAATAGCCACTGAATACTGTGTAAATGTCACCGGCTACTACTTTCTGCTATAATACATATCCAAAATTAAAAAACAATAAAAAAAAATTCTTTATCAATTTAGGCCAATATGTATTCTTCTACATATTTTTGTTAAAATCGCAGTAAGCGTATATTCATTGGTCTGCGCAACAGTTATATTATCTACAAAATAGGGGATATATTTATGGGATTTTTATTATTCTTTTTTACTATTAATGGCGGCGATCTGCGATTCTTAGCGGGACTGCGACATTGCGGCAGACAGATTGGACACTTTTTGACACTTTTTTGGAACCATTGACATTTATACAGCGATCAGAGCTAAAAAATAGCCACTGATTACTGTATAAATGTCACTGGCTACTACTTTCTGCTATAATACATATCCCAAATAAAAAAAAAAAAAATAATTCTTTATCAGTTTAGGCCAATGTGTATTCTTCTACATATTTTTGTTAAAATTCCAATAAGCGTACCGTATATACTCGATTATAAGCCGACCTGAATGTAAGTCGAGGCACCTAATTTTACCACAAAAAACTGGGAAAACTTATTGACTCGAGTATAAGCCTAGGGTGTCCATCTACATGCCTTACTGTGCCTCACTTTGCCTCACTGTGTCCATGTGCATGCCTCACTGTGTCCATGCCTCACTGTGTCCATGCCTCACTGTGCCCATGCCCCACTGTGCCCATGCCTCACTGTGCCCATGCCTCACTGTGTCCATGACTAGACTGACATTTAACATGAGAGTCTATTAAAGGGGTGCCGGATTTGAAAAATCAGTGCTCCCCTGCCGTAGGTCCCCCAGACAACAATCTTTGCACACTTGTAGAGGAGAAATGGGGCTACATGGGTGCCAAGTTTGGGGTCCAGGGGACTTACGGCCGGCCGGTAACGGGTCCCCAAATTCCAGGAGATCAGGCGCAAAAAGGTAAATCGAGTATAAGCTGAGAGGGGCATTTTCAGCACAAAAAAAATGTGCTGAAAAACGTGGCTTATACTCGAGTATATACAGTATATTGATTGGTTTGCGCAAAAGTTATAGCGTCTACAAAATAGGGGATATATTTATGGCATTTTTATTATTATTTTGTTTTTTTACTAGTAATGGCGGCTATTTTTAGCGGGACTGCAACATTGCGGCGGACAAATCTGACACTGAGTGACACTTTTTGGGGACCAGCGACACCAATACAGTGATATAAAAATGCACTGTCACTGTATAAATGTCACTGGCAGGGAAGGAGTTAACACCAGGGGCAATCAAAGGGTTAAATGTGTCCCTAGGGAGGTGCTTACTAACTGTGTAGGGCAGGGTCACACTGAAGGAAAAGAGAGATCCATTATTCAGCTTAGCTGAATCACAAGATCTCTCTTTCCCTTCCTGACAGATCCGCCATTTGTTTACACAGACCGATGGCTGATCCGTCTCTCCTGTGAACGATCGGCGGGTCGCGACGGCCATTGGGAAAAAAAAGCCACTGATTACTGTGTAAATGTCACGGGCTATACTACTTTCTGCTATAATACGTAAAACTTAAAAAAAAAAAATTCTTTATCAATTTAGGCCAATATGTATTCTTCTACATATTTTTGTTAAAATCGCAGTAAGCATATATTCATTGGTCTGCGCAACAGTTATATCATCTACAAAATAGGGGATATATTTATGGCATTTTTATTATTATATTTTTTTACTAGTAATGGCGGCGATCTGCGATTTTTAGCGGGTACTGCGACATTGCGGTGGACAGATCGGACACTTTTTTACACTTTTTTGGGACCATTGACATTTATACAGCGATCAGAGCTATAAATAGCCACTGATTGCTGTGTAAATGTCACTGGCTACTACTTTCTGCTATAATACATATCCAAAAAAAGAAATGTAAAAAAAAAAGAATTTCTTTAACAATTTAGGCCAATATGTATTCTTTTACATATTTTTGGTAAAAAAAAAACAAAAAACGCATTAAGCGCATATTGATTGGTTTGCGCAAAAGTTATAGCGTCTACAAAATAGGGGATAGATTAAGGGACTTTTTTTTTTTTTTTTTACTTTACTGGTAATGGCGGCGATATGCGATCTTCAGCAGGACTGCAACATTTCTGGGGACAAATCTGACACTGAGGCCCCTTTCACACTGGGGCGGGCAGGTGCGGTGGCGGAATAGCAGCGCGATTTTCAGCGCTGCTATACCGTCGTTCTTACCGCGGTATGCGGTCGCTAGGGGGGTGAATTTAACCCCCGCTAGCGGCCGAAAAAGGGTTAATACCGCCCGCAAACCGCGGCTATTGCCGCGGTTTGCGGGCGGTATTACCGCGCTGTCCCATTGATTTCAATGGGCAGCCGCGGTAAAGGAGCGGTGAACACACCACTCCTTCACCGCTGTAAAGAAGCGGCTAGCAGGACTTTTGGAGCGGTCCTGCTAGAGCACCGCTTCAGTGTGAAAGCCTTCAGGCTTTCACATTGAAGGCTACAGGCAGGAATTTTTCATGCGGTATAATAGCGCTAATATTAGCGCTAAACCGCATGAAAAACGCCCCAGTGTGAAAGGGGCCTGAGTGACACTTTTTGGGGACCAGCGACACCAATACAGTGATATAAAAATGCACTGTCACTGTATAAATGTCACTGGCAGGGAAGGGGTTAACACCAGGGGCAATCAACGGGTTAAATTTGTCCCTAGGGAGGTGCTCACTAACTGTGTAGGGCAGGGTCACACTGAAGGAAAAGAGAGATCCATTATTCAGCTTAGCTGAATCACAAGATCTCTCTTTCCCTTCCTGACAAATCCGCCGTTTGCCTTGTTTACACAGACCGATGGCTGATCCGTCTCTCCTGTTAACGATCGGCGGGTCGTGGCGGCCATCGCCAGACCCGCTTATTGGTTCCCGCTGTGTCCAATCACAGTGGGAGCAGCGCGCCGGCAGTGTATGCACGCCTCTAAACTTTTACGCACGACATCACGTACAGGTACGTGATTTTGCGCAGCCGGGCCGCCCTGCCTCAGTAAATGTATGTGTGGCGGTCCGAAACCGTTTAAAGGTGAACTCCAGGCACAAAATTTTTTTGAAGTGTATTCCTCAATAGCCACAGAGGATCTAAGTCCACTTTCTGTATACCAAATACCTTTTGCAAACACAGATATTACCCTGTAAAGTAGTAGTGACATCAGCAGGCCCCACCCACTACAGGCTGCCTACAGAAAACTACAGCAGGGGGACGGAGACAAGACCAGTCACCCTGCACAAGGAGAGAGAGCAGCAGTGCTTGGTCTTTATTACAGGAAGCTCCTGCACAGAGGGAAAGTCTCCCCCTGGATTACTGCACAGATCTGGAAGAAATACACAAAACACACCGAGATTCAAAAAGAATACACATGAGGAATAGATTTAGACAATATTGGCGTATCCTTATAGGGCAATATGTGTGTTAGTTATAGCTGACTTCTGCACTGTCTGTTAGGTACTATTGTCCTCAGAATTCTGCATTACTTCTGACCCCTGCTCTCTGTGTTAATAAATACTGACCCCTTCACTCCATGATACTTACTCCTGACCCCTGCATTCTGCTTCACTTACCCCTGACCTCCTCACTCTGCTTTACTTACTCATAACCTCTGAACTCTGAGGAACTTACTATTGAACCCTAAACTCTGCATTACTATTGACCTCTGCACTCTGCATTACTATTGACCCCTGAATTGTGTGTTACATTATTATGACCTCTGCACTCCTAAGTTACTTACTACTGACCTCTGCCCTCTGAGTTACTTACTTTTTACCCCTGCACTCTGTGCTACTTACTCCTAACCTCTGAACTCTGCGTTATTTATCACTGACCGCAGCACTCTGCATTGCTGCTGACCCTTGTACTCTGCATTACTAATGAGCCCTCCACTCTGCGTTACTAATGAGCTCTGCACTCTGCGTTACTGATGACCCCTGCACTCTGGGCTACTACTGAGCAATGCACTCTGCACTACTACTGGCCCCTGCACTCTGTGTTACTGCTGACCCCTGCACTCTGGGCTACTACTGAGCAATGCACTCTGCACTACTACTGGCCCCTGCACTCTGCACTACTACTGGCCCTTGCACTCTGCGTTACTGCTGAGCCATGCACTCTGAATTACTACTGACCCATGCACTCTGCACTACTACTGGCCCCTACACTCTGCGTTACTACTGAGTCCTGCACTCTGCATTACTACTGAGTCCTGCACTCTGCGTTACTACTGAGTCCTGCACTCTGCGTTACTACTGAGTCCTGCACTCTGCGTTACTACTGAGTCCTGCACTCTGCGTTACTACTGAGTCCTGCACTCTGCGTTACTACTGAGTCCTGCACTCTGCGTTACTACTGAGTCCTGCACTCTGCGTTACTACTGAGTCCTGCACTCTGCTTTACTACTGAGTCCTGCACCCTGCGTTACTACTGAGTCCTGCACTCTGCGTTACTACTGAGTCCTGCACTCTGCGTTACTACTGGCCCCTACACTCTGCGTTACTACTGAGTCCTGCACTCTGCGTTACTACTGGCCCCTACACTCTGCGTTACTACTGAGTCCTGCACACTGTGTTACTACTGAGCTATGCATTCTGCGCTACTACTGACCCCTGCACTCTGCACTACTACTGACCCCTGCCTTTGGCACTACTACTGAGCCATGCACTCTGCGTTACTACTGACCCCTGCACTCTGCATTACTACTGACCCCTGCACTCTGCATTACTATTGACTACTGCACTCTGTATTATCACTGACCCCTGCACTCTGCATTACTACAGAGCCCTGCACTATTCCAGCTTTTTTTTCAAACCTGTAAGGTTATCTCCTTTAATACTAACGTCCTGCATCCTGGTGCTTTTTGATATTTTCCATGTTGTCCAGGTAGATCTCCACTAATGATGGTCTCGGGCGTGTTTGGATCGTACCTGCCAGAAAGGTGTCACTGCACACCGCCAATCATAGGCAGCGTGTGTATGTGCAGCTCGGGTCGGGAAATGCCTCACTGCCTATGATTGGCAGTGTGCAGTGACGGCTTCCTGGCGGGTACGATCCGAACACGTGCCAAGACCATCCCTAATCTCCACCTCTCCGGGGTTCCCTGTGCCTGCACTAGAGGATATGGGCCCTGCATCTGACCTACATGGGCAGAACAGCGTGAAACAGGTTTCTTTGTTCACAAAAGGCCGACCTTTAAATGTATTATTTGGGGGCACACTGGCTGCCTGCTGCACTACTAAAACTATGAAGACAATCACTTTTGTCCTTCAATACTTCAGGAAATAAAGGAGGTTCTGCTTTGCGAAATGGAACCATTGGCTGATTCCGGACAATTTGTTCAGCATCTCCTACCGGCACAAACTCAAAGTGTTTTCTGAGAACCAGGGTTGCGCTGCTTCTTCTTGGCCGCTGAGATGTTATTGCTGAGTCCCCCCAGGCCGTCCTCACTCGCACATTACCAAAAATACAAAATAAGAAAGTATTACATCCTGTCCTGTTCACATTTCTGTTGTCTCCTCTCCAATCCCCGCTGCCAGAGAGGGTTCAGTAGAGGAAGATTTATGGCCGTCCCAGCAGCAAGGTCACCGCCGATCTTTCACCAGAGGACCACTTCCTAGAAAATAGTAACATCCATCCACAACTCAATAGGGTAGAAGATTTGGCTCGGGGATCATGGATTCTTCCCTAACAAGAGCTGCATATGGAGGTTCCCGTCAAGG
The DNA here is from genome assembly GCA_029206835.1 of Rana muscosa. Taxonomy (NCBI): domain Eukaryota; kingdom Metazoa; phylum Chordata; class Amphibia; order Anura; family Ranidae; genus Rana; species Rana muscosa. The sequence continues at coordinate 306,176,780 of CM055122.1, forward strand.
TCGTTTATCAATCTCGTTAGGCACGGTAGCCCTGAGTCTTGCGGCATTTGAGAAGGTTGTCAGTTGTACTAACAGCTGCAGAGAATTAGAATCCGGAGGATTTGCAAACAGGGGCACCGGACACGGCGTGGACAAAAGTTGTCATGATGTAGAGGAGCTTGTGCCGTAACAATTCTCTTACAAAAAATAGGGAGCTTTTTCTTTAAAAGGTGGGGAGCCTGTATCATTATTTACTGTGTGCAAAACTGAATATTTAAAGATATAAACATTGAAGTTTTAGGATTATATCATAACTAAAGCCTCATACACACGATCGGACTTCAAACAAACTTTTCCGTGGGAGTTGGCCATGAACGCCCATAGCATACACACGCTCTGACTTTTTCAGCCATCAAACATGAATGTAGTGACGTAATTGACGTACTACGTGGTTTTTCTGCTCTTTTCTGCTCTTTACCGCCACCCTTTGGTCAACTTCTATTGTTGGTTGATTTTAAAGCGGAGCTCCGCCGTAAAAAAAAATATTAAAAACCAGCAGCTACAAATACTGCAGCTGCTGACTTTTAATATATGGACACTTACCTGTCCTGGAGTCCAGCGATGTCGGCAGCAGAAGACGAGAAATCGCTCGTCTCTCGGCTGCTCCCACCGCCATCATGGATGAGGGAATCAGGAAGTGAAGCGTTGCGGCTTCACTTACCGGTTCCCTACTGCACATGCGCGAGCAGCTCTGCGCGTCTTTTACTGGTCCCCGCTGTGTTCTGGGAGCCGTGTGTTTCCCAGAACACAACGGGGGGGGGGGGGGGACCGGAAAGTGACGCAGTCTACCTGCAGGTATCTGCACCCCCCCCCTGCTGAAAGTTGCCAATTGTGGCATCGGAAGGGGGGGAGGAATCCGGACCGCAGAGGTTCCACTTTAGGGTGGAGCTCCGCTTTAACATTGGTTCTGAGCATGTGTATTTGTACTTCGGACTGAAGTCTGATGGATTTCTGTACACACGGCAGGACTTTGCACCATAGGACTTTTGTTGCCGAAAAGTTTGTCCGTTTGCAGAGCGAACTTTTGTCCGATGCAGCGTACACACGTTCGGATTTTTTTGAAAACCTGCTCATTTTGAAGTTTGTTGTCAAAAAGTCAGATCGTGTGTATGAGGCTTTAGGATGATCAATTTTAAAAGTTTTTATTTCCCCCAAATTTCTTAAAAAATCTGGAAATTTGGGCAAATTTTTTACCATTTTGGTGATACGGTTTGGAGTCAATGGCAAAACTATAGTGGTGTTTGGTGATTTCTAAGGTTGTGATGGGCTTGAAATGTCTTCTGTGGTTTACAGAAGCTCCTTTTAACCTCCCTGGCGGTATGATTCTGTCTGGAATTTTGTACCAAAAACTGTAAAATTATTTTGCATGGAAATTTGGTGTTTTATATTGTAGGCCTGTAATTCTTAGGAATAACTCACTTAAATCTGACCAAACAAGAGTCTAGTAGACATCCCGGGTATGATAAAGTTTGAAAAACAAAATCATAAATTATAATATAATAAATAACTGTAAATAATTATAATAAATAGTAATGTAATTATAATAAAAATTATTCAATAATGTAATCAAATCAAAAACACAGAAATTTTCTCAGTTGCAGAATTGTCGCTGTCATTAGATTTAGTGTTTGATGACGAATTTCCCCACAAATCGCTATCGCTCAATTCTGAAAGTGATTCTAATTTATTATCGCTGTTTTCTAGCTGGTCTAAAACCACTTTTGACCTAAAGGGCCACTTTTTGGTTGCTATGGACAATCTCCAGTTTCCAGGAAGAAAGAACAGTTTTTATAATATAAAAGTGCATGCAGGGCACTGGACAGACCACTAGGGACAAAGGGGATGTGTAATTATTTGATACAGTACTGTAATCAGTAATCAGTAAGATTACAGTATACTCTATGTGTATTGTGTTTTTCACTTTTTGAATTTGGCGCCGAACTCCGCCCCCGTGCGCCGCAACATCGCAGGGAACGGAGCTCGGCACTCGGCATCGAGCGAGACACGGCTCGCACACACAGCGCAGAGACATCGCAGGATCCAGGGAACAAGGTAAGTAACTTCCCCTGAATACTGCAATGCAGCCCGAGTCTGGCTCGGGGTTACCGCTTAGCATGAAAAACTCACCCCGAGCCTGACTCGGGTATACCGCCAAGGGGGTTAAAGCAGCATACCACTTGAAGACCAGGCTTTTTCTGCCACTTTTTGTTTACAAGTTTAAATTATTATTATTATTATACAGGATTTATATAGCGTAACCAACAGTTTGCGCAGAGCTTTACAAAATAAAGGCAGACATTACAGTTACATTACAATTTGGTACAAGAGGAATCAGAGGACCCTGCTCATTAGAGCTTACAATCTATCAGTTTTTTTTGCTAGGAAATTACTTATAACCCCATAACATTATCCATTTTTTTTTTTGCAGAGACCCTAGGGAATAAAATGGCATTAATTGCAATTTGTTATGTGACACGGTATTTGCGCAGCGGTTTTTCAATGTTTTGCCAAAAAAATACACTTTAATGAATAAAAAAAAAAAAAAAAACCCCAAACATAATTGTTACTCCAATTTTTTGCATAATGCGAAAGATGATGTTAAGCCGAGTAAATAGATACCTAACATGTCATGCTTTAAAATTTAGCATGCTCGTGGAATGGCGACAAACTACAGTACTCTCCATAGGCGACGTTTTACACTTTTTTTACAGGTTACCTGTTTAGAGTTACAGAGGAGGGCTTGCACTAGAATTATTGCTCTCGCTCTAACGATCGTGGCGATAGCTCACATGTGTGGATTGAACACCATTTACATATGTGGGAGCAACTTACATATGCATTCGCTTCTGCGCATGAGCACGGAGGGATAAGGACGTTTACATTTTTTTTAAATAATAATTATTATTTATTTTACTTTTTGTTTTCTATTTTTACACTGTCCCTTTATTAAATGTATTTTTTTTATCACTTTTATTCCTATTACAAGGAATGTAAACATCCCTTGTATTAGAAATAAGCATGACAGGACCTCACCACACCAACACTTTATTATACCAGTTCCAACAGAGGGGTAGAGGGATAGGGGAGGTTCAGGTACCTTGCTTTGCGGATCACGGGCACAATCTCAGATCCAGAGGACAAATTGGTTCCACACTGGATTCAGCAACCACCGGATAGGCCTACTCTCACTGGCCTAGCAACCGGTGCGAAACTCGTTCAAAGTCTCTGCCACAGACTTGATGAGTGCCGTCGCGTCGTTCCACAACCTTCCGCCACAAGATCGTGTAACCACACTGACACTTTGCAAAAGTTCCTTCAAAAGTACACAGCTCACGGTGCCAGAATCTTTCAGCCGTCCGGCAGCACCGTGAGTTAAATTGTCCAGGATGCGTCCTTCAATTGAGTCCCCAATTGTTTCCGCTTCTTCCCGCAGGCAAGACCGCGTAGGACCATCCCTGGACTAGTAGGCCCCAGCAACTCCTGGGCCTACTTCTCAGTTGCAGAGCCTCGGGCCAGCAGACCCCAAGGCCGAAAATGGCTTGTGCATCCATGAGGCCAGGAGGGCCCTCAGGTCAGGATCCGGCAACGAACCCCGATAGAGCAGTCTCTGTCTCTTACGTACCCCTCCCAGAATGCACAGCAGGTTGACCACGCCCCCTGAGCCACTTCTGGGAAAGGAATACCCAATACACCTAGCCTGCTGCATTTCCAACCCTGACCTGTGGTGACAGCGACACCTACTGTCAGGTGGAAAACGCGCAACCTAGCTAGACTGAAACAGAGCCAACAATTTAGCATAATTCTTTCTGAGCTGAACTACAGCTCAGATAACTAAATTTAACACATAGCGCCTGCCCAACAGGAGCAGGGCGCTACAATAGTTACCCCATTTTTTTGCATAATGCAAAAGATAATGTTAAGCCAAGTAAATAGATACCTAACATGTCACGCTTTGAAATTGAGCATGCTCGTGGAATAGCGACAAACTACAGTACTTAAAAATCTCCATAGGCGACGTTTTACATTTTTTTGCAGGTTACCTGTTTAGAGTTACAGAGGAGGTCTCACACTAGAATTATTGTTCTCGTTCTAATGATCGTGTCGATACCTCACATGTGTGGTTTGAACACCATATTCATATGTGGGAGAAACTTAAGTATGCATTCGCTTCTGCGCACGAGCACGGAGGGTTGGGGGCGCTTTAATTTATTTTTTAGTGTTATTATTTATTTTACTTTTTATTTTCTATTTTTACACTGCCCCTTTATTTATTGTATTTTTTTATTTATTTTTTTTGGATCACTTTTATTCCTATTACAAGGAATGTAAACATCCCTTGTAATATAAATAAGCATGACAGGTCCTCTTTATGGAGAGATCTGGGCTCAAAAAATCTCTCAATTACCTTTAAAAGCAAAAGAAAATTAGCATTTTGACTTTAAAAAAATAAATAAAATTGTTTTGCCAAGTAGTTGCCTTTTCTGGCACTTTTTGTTTACATGTAACAATCAGTATTTTTTGTTAGAAAATTACTTAGAACCTCCCAACATTTAATATTTTTTTTAAGGATATATAGAAAGAATCCGCACTCCAATTTCTTCATTCGATTATCACCAAGTATAAGGTAACTACTAACATCTTTACACGTGTATACAAAATGACTAAAGCCACTCCCATTAATTAGACAATATAATTAACAGTGGCGGCCAGTGTTTTTTTTTTTTTTTTGGGGGGGGGGGGGGGGGCATCAAATTAGAGCCTTTGGCTCTAATCAGTGCTTCAAAAAAACCCCGCCATAGGAATCCATGCGCCAGGGGTCCTGAAAGGGGCTGGGCGCATGGATAGGGAGGGTGGCGGCATGGATGGGGGGGGGCAGCGCCCGTGCGCCCACAATAGACGGGACGCCCCTTATAATTAACTATAGATGAGAATCACTGTTGTAAAGAGACTCTCTGGGAGTGGAAATCTTTTTTTGCACAGATTTAAAACACACTTGAACACTAACACAATTTACATGAAAAGATATTAATAAATGTCATAATTTATTAAACGTGAGTTCTGTGATTTAAAAATAACTGCATTAAAACCGTTCAACTATTTGTTGGTCAAAACTTTATAATATCTCTCACTATAAAATCAGATTAGGGCTGAGCTTCGAGTTCCAGTCGAACCCATGTTCGACTAGAACATCGTCTGTTTGGCCGTTCGCCGAATTTCGAACATTATGGGCCGTTTGCGCCAAATACGAGTGGCGCGTCACGGCCCATAATTCACTGCGGCATCGCAGTGCATTGCTGGCTGATGATTGGCCAAGCATGCACTATGACCCGCATGCTTTGGCCAATCACAGTGTGAAAAAAACGGAGAGCCATAATTGACCAAAGCCAGGGTGGGTTTGGCCAATTATGTCTCAGGGGGTTTAGTACACGCCCCACACTATATGAGGCCGCCTGCGTGGCGGCCTGGTGTAATGTGTTGCGGCGGTGGTTAAAGACAGACAGAGAGAGAGAGAGAGAGACAGTGTCATTTAATTTGAGATAGATAGAGCAGGCAGGCGAGTCAGTTAGCTGCAGTTATAGTGTGTAGAGGATATATATGCATCCTAGGTGTTGTATATATATTTATCCATTCCTGTTATTCTCTTCATAATATACTGACAGGCAGGCAGGTGATTGTGCTAGCTGCAGTATTTTCACTTAGTGTACTGTGTCCTTTGCACAGTGTGCACCTAAAGCTTACCTGAATACAATTGCTGGTGATCTCATACTAATACAGGCAGGGAGCTGCAGTATTTTGATTTAGTGTCCTTTGAACAGTGTGCACCTAAAGCTTACCTGAATTCAATTGTTGGTGTTCTCATACAAATACAGGCAGGGAGCTGCAGTATTTAGATTTAGTGTCCTTTGAACAGTGTGCACCTAAAGCTTACCTGAATACAATTGCTGGTGTTCTCATACAAATACAGACAGGGAGCTGCAGTATTTTGTTTTAGTGCCCTTTGCACAGTGTGCACCTAAAGCTTACCTGAATTCAATTGCTGGTGTTCTCATACAAATAAAGGCAGGGAGCTGCAGTATTTTGATTTAGTGTCCTTTGCACAGTGTGCACCTAAAGCTTACCTCAATACAATTGCTGCTGTTCTGATACAAATACAGGCAGGGAGCTGCAGTATTTTGTTTTAGTGTCCTTTGCACAGTGTGCACCTAAAGCTTACCTCAATACAATTGCTGGTGTTCTGATACAAATACAGGCAGGGAGCTGCAGTATTTTGATTTAGTGTCCTTTGCACAGTGTGCACCTAAAGCTTACCTCAATACAATTGCTGGTGTTCTCATACAAATACAGGCAGGGAGCTGCAGTATTTTGTTTTAGTGTCCTTTGCACAGTGTGCACCTAAAGCTTACCTCAATACAATTGCTGGTGTTCTGATACAAATACAGGCAGGGAGCAGCAGTATTTTGATTTAGTGTCCTTTGCACAGTGTTCACCTAAAGCTTACCTCAATACAATTGCTGGTGTTCTCATACAAATACAGGCAGGGAGCTGCAGTATTTTGTTTTAGTGTCCTTTGCACAGTGTGCACCTAAAGCTTACCTGAATACAATTGCTGGTGTTCTCATACAAATACAGACAGGGAGCTGCAGTATTTTGTTTTAGTGTCCTTTGCACAGTGTGCACCTAAAGCTTACCTGAATACAATTGCTGGTGTTCTCATACAAATACAGGCAGGGAGCTGCAGTATTTTGCTTTCGTGTCCTTTGCACAGTGTGCACCTAAAGCTTACCTCAATACAATTGCTGGTGTTCTGATACAAATACAGGCAGGGAGCTGCAGTATTTTGATTTAGTGTCCTTTGCACAGTGTGCACCTAAAGCTTACCTGAATACAATTGCTGGTGTTCTGATACAAATACAGGCAGGGAGCTGCAGTATTTTGTTTTAGTGTCCTTTGCACAGTGTGCACCTAAAGCTTACCTCAATACAATTGCTGGTGTTCTGATACAAATACAGGCAGGGAGCTGCAGTATTTTGTTTTAGTGTCCTTTGCACAGTGTGCACCTAAAGCTTACCTCAATACAATTGCTGGTGTTCTGATACAAATACAGGCAGGGAGCTGCAGTATTTAGATTTAGTGTCCTTTGAACAGTGTGCACCTAAAGCTTACCTGAATACAATTGCTGGTGTTCTCATACAAATACAGGCAGGGAGCTGCAGTATTTTGTTTTAGTGCCCTTTGCACCGTGTGCACCTAAAGCTTACCTGAATTCAATTGCTGGTGTTCTCATACAAATACAGGCAGGGAGCTGCAGTATTTTGATTTAGTGTCCTTTGCACAGTGTGCACCTAAAGTTTACCTCAATACAATTGCTGGTGTTCTGATACAAATACAGGCAGGGAGCTGCAGTATTTTGTTTTAGTGTCCTTTGCACAGTGTGCACCTAAAGCTTACCTCAATACAATTGCTGGTGTTCTGATACAAATACAGGCAGGGAGCTGCAGTATTTTGATTTAGTGTCCTTTGCACAGTGTGCACCTAAAGCTTACCTCAATACAATTGCTGGTGTTCTCATACAAATACAGGCAGGGAGCTGCAGTATTTTGTTTTAGTGCCCTTTGCACAGTGTGCACCTAAAGCTTACCTGAATTCAATTGTTGGTGTTCTCATACAAATACAGGCAGGGAGCTGCAGTATTTTGATTTAGTGTCCTTTGAACAGTGTGCACCTAAAGCTTACCTGAATACAATTGCTGGTGATCTCATACTAATACAGGCAGGGAGCTGCAGTATTTTGATTTAGTGTCCTTTGCACAGTGTGCACCTAAAGCTTACCTGAATTCAATTGTTGGTGTTCTCATACAAATACAGGCAGGGAGCTGCAGTATTTAGATTTAGTGTCCTTTGAACAGTGTGCACCTAAAGCTTACCTGAATACAATTGCTGGTGTTCTCATACAAATACAGGCAGGGAGCTGCAGTATTTTGTTTTAGTGCCCTTTGCACAGTGTGCACCTAAAGCTTACCTGAATTCAATTGCTGGTGTTCTCATACAAATAAAGGCAGGGAGCTGCAGTATTTTGTTTTAGTGTCCTTTGCACAGTGTGCACCTAAAGCTTACCTGAATTCAATTGCTGGTGTTCTGATACAAATACAGGCAGGGAGCTGCAGTATTTTGTTTTAGTGTCCTTTGCACAGTGTGCACCTAAAGCTTACCTCAATACAATTGCTGCTGTTCTGATACAAATACAGGCAGGGAGCTGCAGTATTTTGATTTAGTGTCCTTTGAACAGTGTGCACCTAAAGCTTACCTCAATACAATTGCTGGTGTTCTGATACAAATACAGGCAGGGAGCTGCAGTATTTTGATTTAGTGTCCTTTGCACAGTGTGCACCTAAAGCTTACCTCAATACAATTGCTGGTGTTCTGATACAAATACAGGCAGGGAGCTGCAGTATTTTGTTTTAGTGTCCTTTGCACAGTGTGCACCTAAAGCTTACCTCAATACAATTGCTGGTGTTCTGATACAAATACAGGCAGGGAGCTGCAGTATTTAGATTTAGTGTCCTTTGAACAGTGTGCACCTAAAGCTTACCTGAATACAATTGCTGGTGTTCTCATACAAATACAGACAGGGAGCTGCAGTATTTTGTTTTAGTGCCGTTTGCACAGTGTGCACCTAAAGCTTACCTGATTTCAATTGCTGGTGTTCTCATACAAATACAGGCAGGGAGCTGCAGTATTTTGATTTAGTGTCCTTTGCACAGTGTGCACCTAAAGTTTACCTCAATACAATTGCTGGTGTTCTGATACAAATACAGGCAGGGAGCTGCAGTATTTTGTTTTAGTGTCCTTTGCACAGTGTGCACCTAAAGCTTACCTCAATACAATTGCTGGTGTTCTGATACAAATACAGGCAGGGAGCTGCAGTATTTTGATTTAGTGTCCTTTGCACAGTGTGCACCTAAAGCTTACCTGAATACAATTGCTGGTGTTCTCATACAAATACAGGCAGGGAGCTGCAGTATTTTGTTTTAGTGCCCTTTGCACAGTGTGCACCTAAAGCTTACCTGAATTCAATTGTTGGTGTTCTCATACAAATACAGGCAGGGAGCTGCAGTATTTTGATTTAGTGTCCTTTGAACAGTGTGCACCTAAAGCTTACCTCAATACAATTGCTGGTGTTCTCATACAAATACAGGCAGGGAGCTGCAGTATTTTGTTTTAGTGTCCTTTGCACAGTGTGCACCTAAAGCTTACCTCAATACAATTGCTGGTGTTCTGATACAAATACAGGCAGGGAGCTGCAGTATTTTGATTTAGTGTCCTTTGCACAGTGTTCACCTAAAGCTTACCTCAATACAATTGCTGGTGTTCTCATACAAATACAGGCAGGGAGCTGCAGTATTTTGTTTTAGTGTCCTTTGCACAGTGTGCACCTAAAGCTTACCTCAATACAATTGCTGGTGTTCTGATACAAATACAGGCAGGGAGCTGCAGTATTTTGATTTAGTGTCCTTTGCACAGTGTGCACCTAAAGCTTACCTCAATACAATTGCTGGTGTTCTCATACAAATACAGGCAGGGAGCTGCAGTATTTTGTTTTAGTGCCCTTTGCACAGTGTGCACCTAAAGCTTACCTGAATTCAATTGTTGGTGTTCTCATACAAATACAGGCAGGGAGCTGCAGTATTTTGATTTAGTGTCCTTTGAACAGTGTGCACCTAAAGCTTACCTCAATACAATTGCTGGTGTTCTCATACAAATACAGGCAGGGAGCTGCAGTATTTTGTTTTAGTGTCCTTTGCACAGTGTGCACCTAAAGCTTACCTCAATACAATTGCTGGTGTTCTGATACAAATACAGGCAGGGAGCTGCAGTATTTTGATTTAGTGTCCTTTGCACAGTGTTCACCTAAAGCTTACCTCAATACAATTGCTGGTGTTCTGATACAAATACAGGCAGGGAGCTGCAGTATTTTGATTTAGTGTCCTTTGCACAGTGTGCACCTAAAGCTTACCTCAATACAATTGCTGGTGTTCTGATACAAATACAGGCAGGGAGCTGCAGTATTTTGTTTTAGTGTCCTTTGCACAGTGTGCACCTAAAGCTTACCTCAATACAATTGCTGGTGTTCTGATACAAATACAGGCAGGGAGCTGCAGTATTTAGATTTAGTGTCCTTTGAACAGTGTGCACCTAAAGCTTACCTGAATACAATTGCTGGTGTTCTCATACAAATACAGGCAGGGAGCTGCAGTATTTTGTTTTAGTGCCCTTTGCACAGTGTGCACCTAAAGCTTACCTGAATTCAATTGCTGGTGTTCTCATACAAATACAGGCAGGGAGCTGCAGTATTTTGATTTAGTGTCCTTTGCACAGTGTGCACCTAAAGTTTACCTCAATACAATTGCTGGTGTTCTGATACAAATACAGGCAGGGAGCTGCAGTATTTTGTTTTAGTGTCCTTTGCACAGTGTGCACCTAAAGCTTACCTCAATACAATTGCTGGTGTTCTGATACAAATACAGGCAGGGAGCTGCAGTATTTTGATTTAGTGTCCTTTGCACAGTGTTCACCTAAAGCTTACCTCAATACAATTGCTGGTGTTCTGATACAAATACAGGCAGGGAGCTGCAGTGTTTTGTTTTAGTGTCCTTTGCACAGTGTGCACCTAAAGCTTACCTGAATACAATTGCTGGTGTTCTCATACAAATATAGGCAGGGAGCTGCAGTATTTTGTTTTAGTGTCCTTTGCACAGTGTGCACCTAAAGCTTACCTCAATACAATTGCTGGTGTTCTCATACAAATACAGGCAGGGAGCTGCAGTATTTTGATTTAGTGTCCTTTGCACAGTGTGCACCTAAAGCTTACCTGAATAATATTGCTGGTGTTCTTATACTAATACCACAGGCAGGGAGTTCAAAATTACAAACAGATTCTACGCAACAACAAATCTACAGTCCCTGTGTTGTTTGCACCGTCTGTATACTGCTGTTCAGAGTATATAGGGCCTGGGGGCCCCAAGCCTTTCCTTTTTTTAATTTGGGTGCGGGATTCCCCTTAATATCCATACAAGACCCAAAGGGGCTGGTAGTGGGCTGGGGGGGGGGGTACCCATGCCATTTTTCTTAATGATTTTCATCCATATTACCGGGACCAGACATTACATTAAAGCCGCAAGCAGTTTTAAATTACTTTTTTTCCTTTAGAAATGTCATTTTGTGCAGGGACAGTTCTAAACACGGGAAACACGTGGCACCTCACAGGCATACTTTAGACACCCCCCAGGAACGATATTTAAAGGAATATTTCACTTTATGCATCATTAAAATCACTGCTGATGCATATGTACATTACATCGGTAGGAAGAGATTAATATAATAAATAGGGGGAAAAAAAGTACAAAAGATTCAAAAACACAATACTTTCCAATAAAACAGACTAATGCTGCGTACACACGATCGGAATTTACGACAACAAATGTTCGATGTGAGCTTTTGGTCGGATATTCCGACCGTGTGTAGGCTCTATCGGACATTTGCTGTAGAAATTTCCGACAACAAATGTTTGAGAGCAGGTTCTCAATTTTTCCGACAACACAAATTGTTGTCGGAAATTCCGATCGCGTGTATCCAATTCCGACGCACAAAAATTCTACGCATGCTCGGAATCAATTTGACGCATGCTCGGAATCATTGAACTTCATTTTTCTCGGCTCGTCGTCGTAGTGTTGTACGTCATCGCGTTCTTGAGGTTCGGAATTTCCGAGCAACATTTGTGCGACCGTGTGTATGCAAGACAAGTTTGAGCCGACATCCGTCGGAAAAAAAATCTATGGTTTTGTTGTCGGAAATTCCGATCGTGTGTACGCGCCGCGGCATTACACAATCACAATGCAACCTGACTGGATATAAACTGAACAAATCGTACTAAGCTTGTACAATTTAGATTGTAACATGTGTGCTCAGCTCTAATTTGAAGTCCAGAGAAAATGTAAAATGCCCAGAAAGTAATGTGATCTATAGAGGAGACATCCATAACAAATGCAGGTAGAACGTCCCTACGTAGCCACATGACTCATTTATTAATGGAGCCTCTCCCCCCCCCCCCCCCCCCGCCCTCCGCACAGCCACCCCGGGGGATGAGAAATGTACTTTTCCTGTCTGTCTTTCCCACTGGCTCTCCGGGGGGATTCATCGGCTTTTTTTGGTGGGTGTCCGGGGATTGCAAACATCCGCAGACTGACAGGAACTTGGTCATCTGCCCCCAGCTGCAAACAAATCTTCAATATGGTGATGTTGCAACTTGAGAACAAGATTTTTAAAGAATAAAACATTAAAATGTAACAAATGCTGGACTTGAAGGTTTTTCCAGCGAAGCCGGCTGACAGATCGCAACAAATCCTCCAAATTGGGGCTCATTCAGATGTGCGCCTATGATTGCTGCCCCTCTGAAAAGTCATCTCCATTGGATTGCTTTTGAGAGGGCGTTTGGCTGCTGGTAGGGAGGCGATATTTAACCCTGAACTGTCAGGGACTTCTTTTTCCATGTTTCCTGCGCTTAGGGTGGTCCATTGAAATGAATGGGCTGACCTACATGGGATGTGTGGGAAAAGTGTCTTGTCATATTTGTTCTATAAGTGCAAAAAAAAAAACCTCCAAAAATCTTTAGTACAAATCCACCCCCTGCTGAAATCCCCCCTCCTGGCACAAATCTTTGCCCCCCCCCCATCCGCCCAGCTCAAATTGCCCCCCCCCCCCAAAAAAGGTCCCCCTTCTAGTACAAATCCTCCCCCCACCCCATCCACTCCAAATCGCCCATCCTAGCACAAATCCCCCCCCCCCAGACATCCCAACTAGCATAAATAACCCCCCCCCCCCGAAAAAAAAACAACATTCTTTTTTTAGCAAAATCCCCCCACCTACCAGATTATTAACCTCCCCCAAAATCCCCCCTGTTATCACAAATCCTATTTCACCTACCCCCCTATCCCAACACAAGTCCCCACAAATCACCACTCCTAGCACACCTCCCCAAATTCCAAATTTCCACTCCTAGTACCATTCATATCCCCTGCCACCCCCCCCCCCCCCCTCAATACCTCCTTCCAACACAAATTCCCACCCTCCAATCTCCTTGTGGTGCCCCCCGCCACTTCCCATGATACCACAGTGCCCAGGGCAGCCACCCCTCCTGCCCCCCGTCCCCCCCCCGTCCCCCGTCCCAGCCCTGCTGCACTCAGTGCCATTGTTCTCAGCTCACCTTGAGAACCATAAAACCTCTCCTCTCTATGTTATGAAGAAAAGAAGAGAGGGAGGTGTAGTGCAAATCAGGAGAGCAGCCTTGGGTGACAACACTGCTCCTCAATAGATACAGTAGGCTGAGAGAGCGTTGTCACCCTCAGACAGGGGCTATGCTACTGGCAGGATCACCAGGTAAAAATAAAGGGGGAAAACGATTGCAGCCACCACATCTAAGAGTTGTTAGGAAGCAATATTACATGCGTGGGTGTGTGTGTTTTAGATACACTTTTGATCTTTAAAGTGGTTGTAAACTTTTACTTCTACCCAGTGAATTAACTGGCCTCAGGTGATACACAGAGGTGAAACAAATCCTCCTTTATAAGTTGTACCTGTTTATCTACAGCTGTCTCCTACATCCATTCAAAGTGCAGAATTTACACAGGATCTCTCAGCTCTAAAAAGAAGCAGCTGATTGGAGGGAAGGGACACACCCTCTTCACACAGGAACAAAATTGAAGCTGCCAATCACAGGCTGTGCCCGCCCCGTCACCATTTTTCTCTTGGTGTCAGGAAAACTTGTCAGATGTGATTCCTGCAGATAGCAATGGAACAAGGCAGCAGACAGAAATGACACTAATGCCGCGTACACACTCTCGAAATTTCCGATGGAAAAAGTCAAATGGAATTTTTTCAGCAGATATTCCGACCGTGTGTATGCCCCATCGGACTTTTTCCTTCGGAAATTCCGACGGACTTAGAAAGAGAACATGCTCTCTTTTTTCCGATGGAAACATTTTCTAGTGGAATTTCCCTTCGTCTGGATGCAATTCCGACAAACCAAAAACCACGCATGCTCAGAATCAAGTCGACGCATGCTCAGAAGCATTGAACTTAATTTTTCTCGGCTCATCGGAGTGTTGCACATCACCGCGTTCTTGACAGTCGCAATTTGGTGTGACAGTGTGTATGCAAGACAGCTTGAACGGAATTCCGTCCGACCGTGTGTATGGGGCATTAGTTATGATATAATCCTAAAAATTATATGTTTATATCCACTTCCGGACCAGTGTACACCTGCGGTGATTTGCGCAGCCAAGCCAACCTACCGCAGTTTAACTGCGGCGGCTGGTCGGCAAGTGGTTAATAAATGTCATAATTATTTATTCCGACGGAAAATCCGACCGTGTGTACGTGTGATCCGGGGCATTAGTGCTTTGGATTGAAACAAGTACACACTATAGAGCAGTGTTTATCAACCGGGGTGCTGTGAGGAGTCCCTAGGGGTGCCACTGCCGCGGTAACAGCCCGATCTGAGCGATCCTCTGGCAGCTCCTGTGTTACAACAAGAGGGAGAGCACACAGTTACCTCCTGTGTACAGAGGGGGCAGAGAGCTGTGTCCACACCTCTCCCCTCCCCCACCCGCACTCTTCTATACTCTATACTCTGGCTGGCAAAAGAGAAAGCTGAGCTGGATGCTCAACCGTGTCCTGCCAACTGATGACATTACCGGTTGCTAGGGACATGCCGGCAAAGGGTGCAGAGAGGAGCAGAGAGTGGGGAGAGGTGCAGGCACAGCTCCCTGTCTCTTCTGTACATGGGAGTTAACCGCGCGCTCTCCCTCCTGTTAACAGTTAACAGGATCACTCAGATCTCAGGAAGGAGAAGAGCTGGGGAGGGGTATAGAAAGCACACCCACACCTCCTCCTGGCTCTCTTCCTACTGTCACTACTGTAAGGAAGGGGGGGGGGGGGATTTGGAGGTTAATTGTGCTATGAGGGGGATTGGGGAATAGGTGGGGGGTTGTGCTAGGAGGGGGGATTTTGGGGGCAGGTTGTGCTGGAGGGTGATTTAGGTTGGGGGTTGTGCTTGGAAGAGGGATTTGGTGGGGGGGTTGTACTAGACGGGGGGATTTTTGATTTTTGGAGTTTTTTGCTGGGAGGGGGATTTGGATGGGGGGTTATGCTAGGAGGGGGGATTTGTGGTGGCTTGTGCTGGAAAGGGGGTGTGAGAGGGGGGGGGTTGTGCTAGGAAGTGGGGGGGGTTGTGCTGGGAAGGGGATTTGGGTTGGGTTGTGCTAGGAGGGGGGATTGGGCTGGTAAGGGGATTTGGGTTGTGCTAGAAAGGGGGGGGGGTGTTAGGAGGGGGGATGTGTTGGGAGGGGGATTTGTGTGGGTGGGGTGGTCAATGCTAGGAGGGGGGCTGTGCTAGGAGGGGGATTTCATTGGAGGGGGTTGTGCTAGGAAGGGAGAAGGCAAAAAAGCGTGTGCGCTCAGATGCACCTACTGGTGCGAACGAGCCCTCAGACTGGTGCACCCTGGGATTGTTTGCGATTCTAAAGGGTGCCTTGTCTGAGAAAAGGTTGGAAAACACTGCTATATAGGGATATGCTTTGATCTTATTTCATGTCTGAGGTTTACAACCACTTTAATGCACTGACCCAGAACAAGCATGCAGATCAGAGAAGTCAAAGTGTAGTCAGAACTAATCCTGCAAATGTATTCTAAAGTCTGTGATGTAAAAAGTACTGAAGTAATTGGATCAGCATGACAGCCTGGGAACTGCAAGGTGACAGCGCCCTAAATCCAAAGATTTTCCCTGCAGTACTGTTTTTCTGCCACTAGATATCCTAAGTCTGGCAAGCATAATTTTAGGTCAATCTAGACCCACCCCCAGCCTGTGATTGGGCAGTGAAAGGAGAAGCAGCACAGTGATTAGCTCATCTCTTGCTGGTCACTCTGCTCTCCACCTCCTTCAGCATACACCTTGTCAAGTGTTTGGGTCCTTGCACTGCTTCTTCCACTGAAGCAAGAACGCTTACATTACTGAAGCAAAAACGCAGAAGAGCTGAAGGAGCCTAGAGAAGAAACTCAACAAAGGAAAACTACACAAACTACAAATTACTCACCAAAAAATATCACAAAGCAATCTTCAAAGCAAAAAAAAGAACACTTCTCCAACACCATCTCAAAAGCCCTAAACCGTCCCCGCGAACTTTTCAAACTAGTCGCTCAAACTATGAACCCCACCTGCCTAGAGCATCCAGCATACGAAACACAAGAATTCTGCAATGAACTATCTGATTTTTTTATTGACAAAATCGTAGACATTCGGGAAACAATTCAACAGAAAAAAACAACCAACCTCACTTGGACAAAGCAAGAAGAAAACAGCAATATAAATATTCTGCAATCAACTAAATTTACTCTGATTCCAATCACCATCGACACCACCGAAAGCATCATCAGAAGCCTCCGAGACAGTACATCACCAAACAACATTATTCCCACAAAACTCCTGAAAGAATGTACCGACATCTTGGCACCCACCATCACAAATCTCATAAATCAATCGTTCAAAGAAGGGATTGTCCCTACCTCCCTCAAGCAAGGGATAATCAAACCCCTCCCAAAGAAACCAAACCTCGACCCCAAAGACCCAAACCACCGGAGACCGGTAACTAGCCTTAAGACCATCTCCAAGATCATTGAGAAAGCAGTAATACAACAGCTACAACTCCATTTGGACGCCCACAAACTCCTGGATCCACTACAATCAGGTTTCCGCCCAGGTCACGGGACAGAAATGGCACTTCTCAAAATATGGGATGACGTCCTTGAAGCATCAGATGGCGGAGAATCGTGTCTCCTGGTGCTGCTGGACCTCAGTGCAGCATTCGACACATTAGACCACAAAATTTTGCTCACTCGTCTCATAGAAGTAGCCGGAGTTGCAGACTCTGATCTACCATGGTTCACATCGTTCTTGGAGAACCAATCCCAGACAGTGAAACTAGGAGCCTTCACTTCGGAAGCACGGACCATTACATGCGGAGTCCCTCAAGGTTCACCCCTGTCGCCCGTGCCCTTCAACATCTACCTCCGCCCACTCCTCAAAATCATCAGCAAACAGGATTTGCTCTACCACTCTTACGCTGATGACACTCAACTTTACTTACGCATCACCAACAAAAAAGACCAGTATCACGGATTAGAGAAATGCCTTACACTGAGACAATTGGATGATGAAGAGTTCCCTCAAACTTAATGGATCCAAAACAGAACTTCTCTTTCTTCACGCAAACCGGAAGACGAACTCTAGGACACCACCCACCCACCATCCTCGGACAAACCATCACCCCAAGCACCAAAGTCAAAAGTCTCTGAGTCATCTTTGACTCAGACATGACCATGGATGCCCAAATAGGATCAGTAGTCAGCGGATTTCACCATCTTCTCCGCCTGCTACGAAGATTCATCCCCTTCATCCCGGAAGAGGATACAGCAGTAGTAGTTGAAACAATCATCAATTCCCGACTTGATTATGCAAATTCCCTCTACCTTGGACTTCCCAAATACCAGATTTCTCGGCTACAAGTCATCCAGAACACGGCAGCCAGACTGGTAACGGGAAAAAAAACCATGGGAATCAATCACCCTGTCCCCGAAGACCCTCCATTGGCTAGCCGTAAAGGATCGTTTGACTTTCAAGACCCTCTGCCTCACTCACAAGTGCACACAAGAAAACGCTTCTCAATACATACAGGTCCTTCTCAAAAAATTAGCATATTGTGATAAAGTTCATTATTTTCTGTAATGTACTGATAAACATTAGACTTTCATATATTTTAGATTCATTACACACAACTGAAGTAGTTCAAGCCTTTTCTTGTTTTAATATTGATGATTTTGGCATACAGCTCATGAAAACCCAAAAATCCTATCTCAAAAAATTAGCATATTTCATCCGACCAATAAAAGAAAAGTGTTTTTAATACAAAAAAAGTCAACCTTCAAATAATTATGTTCAGTTATGCACTCAATACTTGGTCGGGAATCCTTTTGCAGAAATGACTGCTTCAATGCGGCGTGGCATGGAGGCAACCAGCCTTTGGCACTCCTGAGGTGTTATGGAGGCCCAGGATGCTTCGATAGCGGCCTTAAGCTCATCCAGAGTGTTGGGTCTTGCGTCTCTCAACTTTCTCTTCCCAATATCCCACAGATTCTCTATGGGGTTCAGGTCAGGAGAGTTGGCAGGCCAATTGAGCACAGTAATACCATGGTCAGTAAACCATTTACCAGTGGTTTTGGCACTGTGAGCAGGTGCCAGGTCGTGCTGAAAAATGAAATCTTCATCTCCATAAAGCTTTTCAGCAGATGGAAGCATGAAGTGCTCCAAAATCTCCTGATAGCTAGCTGCATTGACCCTGCCCTTGATAAAACACAGTGGACCAACACCAGCAGCTGACATGGCACCCCAGACCATTACTGACTGTGGGTACTTGACACTGGACTTCAGGCATTTTGGCATTTCCCTCTCCCCAGTCTTCCTCCAGACTCTGGCACCTTGATTTCCAAATGACATGCAAAATTTGCTTTCATCCGAAAAAAGTACTTTGGACCACTGAGCAACAGTCCAGTGCTGCTTCTCTGTAGCCCAGGTCAGGCGCTTCTGCCGCTGTTTCTGGTTCAAAAGTGGCTTGACCTGGGGAATGCGGCACCTGTAGCCCATTTCCTGCACACGCCTGTTCACGGTGGCTCTGGATGTTTCTACTCCAGACTCAGTCCACTGCTTCCGCAGGTCCTCCAAGGTCTGGAATCGGTCCTTCTCCACAATCTTCTTCAGGGTCCGGTCACCTCTTCTCGTTGTGCAGCGTTTTCTGCCACACTTTTTCCTTCCCACAGACTTCCCACTGAGGTGCCTTGATACAGCACTCTGGGAACAGCCTATTCGTTCAGAAATTTATTTCTGTGTCTTACCCTCTTGCTTGAGGGTGTCAATGATGGCCTTCTGGACAGCAGTCAGGTTGGCAGTCTTACCCATGATTGCGGTTTTGAGTAATGAACCAGGCTGGGAGTTTTTAAAAGCCTCAGGAATCTTTTGCAGGTGTTTAGAGTTAATTAGTTGATTCAGATGATTAGGTTAATAGCTCGTTTAGAGAACCTTTTCATGATATGCTAATTTTTTGAGATAGGAATTTTGGGTTGTCATGAGCTGTATGCCAAAATCATCAATATTAAAACAAGAAAAGGCTTGAACTACTTCAGTTGTGTGTAATGAATCTAAAATATATGAAAGTCTAATGTTTATCAGTACATTACAGAAAATAATGAACTTTATCACAATATGCAAATTTTTTGAGAAGGACCTGTATACGAGAAAATAAAACACTACATCCCCAATCGCGTTCTACGATCAACTAACCAAAACCTCCTCCACATCTCTAAATCGCGCTACAAATCTAAAGGAGAAGAAAGATTCGCAGTCCAAGGACCACGGCTATGGAACGCTCTACCAACGAACATCCGCATGGAAGAAAACCATCGGGCCTTCAGGAAAAAACTTAAGACCCACCTCTTCTGAAGGATCATGACGACAATGAATACAAGCGCCTTGAGGCAATTTGGTTCGCATTTGTATCGCTATACAAGTTTTCAATCACTCACTCACGTTCCAGCCCTGCTGATATCAGGTGCTTGGAATATAAAAATATATTTATTAATGTATTAATTATTACAGATCTGCATTCATTTGTGTCTTTTTTTATTTGCCTACAATGTTGCTTTATAGTTTCTTGCAAACTTCATCCTTCTGACGTGGCACTAGCCCTCTCCACCTGCAGGCTCTCCATCGAAAAACGCACAGGACGTCGCTTCACCGACCGCTTCTATATAATGTCCTTTTAAACACATAATTTATCTGGAAAGGAGAAAAGCAGACTCGCTAAATTTCCTCCTGTTGCCGGCTCTTCGCAGTCTCCATTTTTACACCCACTATTCCCCCGAAGACCTGAACTCCATTTCACATTCATAACAATTTAGCCTCCGGAAGAAGGATTACTACGGCGAGGGAGATGGGAAGACTACACTGGCGATCGTTCTTCGACGCTTCCACTTTCCACTTCCCGCTGCCAAAATGTAATGAAGAACCTCGCTGTGCTCTGCCTCCGTCCCCTGCACCAGATCTGTCATCTCAGACCATCACATTCCTTTTATTAAAAATAAGAATCACTCATTTCAGTTTTTTTTTTTTTTTCTTTAGTATCTTAATATTTTTTTATTTTAATAAAACACTAAAGCCCCAGTCACACCTGAGCGTTTTGTGAACGGGTGCTAAACGTGCAAAACATGTGTCGCACTTGTGGTGCCATTCATTGGTGATGGCACTCCAAGTGACCAACGCGTGAAAGCAGTAGACATGTGCGATTAGTTTCGTACGAATCGGAAATTCGTACAAATTTTTCAAAATTCGTACATTTGTACGAATCCGAATTACGAATTTTTATAAATACGAATTCTGTACGAAATACGAAATTTCGTTTACGAATTTCGGATCCAAATTATCCGAATCCAAACTACCAAATAACGAATTTCAACTAATACGAAAGAAACAAACAAAAAAAAAAGTTACGAAAGTAGGAGTTGTGTCCAGAATCAACGAAAACAATGTACTCTACCCCGTCCGAAAGTACGAATTATGGTATTGAGCTTCCCTTTAATAGTGCCGTTGTACGTCTTATATATCACTGTGTTCTTGGCGTTCGGAATTTCCCACAACATTTGTGCGACAGTGTGTATGCAAGACAAGTTTGAGCCAACATCCTTCGGAAAAAAAATACACGGTTTTGTTGTCGGAATTTTCGATCGTCTGTACGCGGCATGAGTCCGTAGAGTTCAATATTAACGATTCGTATTTCGTACGAATCCGAATTAAATTCCGTACACAAATTGAGAATTACGATTTTTTTTTAATATGGAACGGAACGAAACAAAACACATTTTTTGACGGCTCCCATGTCTAGAAAGCAGCTCGCAGTCTCCACTCTTATTCATCCCAAAGGTGTTCTATCGGGTTGAGGTCAAGACTCTGTGCAGGCCAATCAAGTTCCTCCACCCCAAACTCGCTCATCCATGTCTTTATGGACCTTGCTTTATGCACTGGTGCGCAGTTATGTTGGAACAGGAAGGGGACGTCCCCAAACTGTTCCCACAAAGTTGGGAGCGTAAAATTGTCCAAAATGTCTTGGTATGCTGACGCCTTAAAGTGACACTAAAGGTTCCCGTTTAAAAAAATAAACATGTCATACTTACCTCCACTGTGCAGTTCATTTTGCACAGAGTGGCCCCAATCCTCCTCTTCTGGGGTCCCTCGGCGGCTCTCGCGGCTCCTCCCCGCATTAGATAACCCCCTCTGGGAAGCTCTCTCCTGAAGGGGTTACCTTGCGGGCGCACTCCTGTGTCATACACTCGGCGTCCATAGACGCTGAGTGTATGACTCGGCCCCGCCCCCCAGCACTCGCGTCATTGGATTTGATTGACAGCAGCGGGAGCCAATGGCTGCGCTGCTATCAATCTATCCAATCAAAGCCAGGACTCCAAGAAGAGAAGGACGGCGGGGGCGCGCCCGTGGAAATTCGGAAATTCGGGGCTCAGGTAAGTAAAACGGGGGGGGGGGGGCTGGGGGGCCGGACACTGCAAGGTGTTTTTTCACCTTAATGCACACGATGCATTAAGGTGAAAAAACACAATGGTTTACAACCCCTTTAAGAGTTCCCTTCACTGGAACTAAGGGGCAAAGCCCAACCTCTGAAAAACAACCCCACACCATAATCCCCCCTCCACCAATAGATTTGGACCAGTGCACAAAGCAAGGTCCATAAAGACATCGATGAGCGAGTTTGGGGTGGAGGAACTTGACTGGCCTGCACAGAGTCCTGAACTCAACCCGATAGAACACCTTTGGGATGAATTAGAGTGGAGACTGGGAGCCAGGCCTTCTCGTCCAACATCAGTGCCTGACCTCACAAATGCACTTCTGGAAAAATGGTCAAACATTCCCATAGACACCCTCCTAAACCTTGTGGACAGCCTTCCCAGAAGAGTTGAAGCTGTTATAGCTGCAAAGGGTGGGCCAACTCAATATTGAACCCTACGGACTAATGCTGGCCATACAATATACAATTTTCTTGTTTAGCTTCCTTTAGATTTACCTTCAATTATGTAGTGCAAGGGGCTGTCTGATTGCATACAAATTGAAAGTGTTTAGGTTTGACTTCATATTATATGGTTTTGGAAAATCTAAAGGAAAATTGTATAATGTATGGCTTTGATTGGGATGCCATTAAAGTTCATGTGTGTGTGTAAAGGCAGGCGTCCCAATACTTATAACAATATAGTGTACTTCTATGTATAATGGTGACAATTTTTATTTATATATATATATATATATATATATTTATAGTTGTATATAAAGATATATATATATATATATATAGATATATTTTTATAGTTTATATATATATATATATATATATATATATATATATATTAAATAATTATATAGATATATCTATTATATATATAATAGTTGTATATAAAGGTGTGTGTATGTATGTGTGTGTATATATATATATATATATATATATATATATATATATATATATATATATATATATCTTATATACAACTATAAAAAAATATAGATATATCTATATATATATAGATATTATATCTATTATATCTATCTATATATTTTTTATAGTTGTATATAAAGGTGTATATCTATCTATCTATCTATCTATCTATCTATCTATCTATCTATCTATCTATCTATCTATATATAAATATATATTTTTTTTTATAGTGTGTGTGTGTGTGTGTATGTATGTGTATATATATATATATATATATATCTTATATACAACTATAAAAAATGTATATGTGTATATATAGATATTATATCTAATATATATATATATATATATATATATATATATATATATATATATATATATTTTATATATATATATTTTTTTTAAGTTCATATACAACTATAAATACTATGTGTGTGAATTCCAACACAAAATCCACTGATGTCTATATTAAAAATAGTTATTATTACCAAATAAGTAGTAACATGTTAGCAGATGTGTCATCTAAGAGGATAACATTTCTTTTGTTAAAAATAATTATATTTGATCTCAGGTTTTTTTCTTATCCTAATACTGTATTTTTTCAAATAAAACACTAATGGATAATTATTAACAAATCAAAAATTCAAAAGGAAGAGCTTATAACAATCGGAATCTACAAACGAATAATCAACCTTTTATATACAATAATAACATATAACAAGTGACTATATGTGCGTTATATAAATATTTATGAAAAAAAAGTGAAATGGATCCCAGCACAAAGTCTATTGATGTTTATATTAAAAATAGTTATTATCACTGAATACTGTAAGTAGTAACATGTTAGCAGTTTCATGCTATGCAAAAAAAAAAAAGAGTTGAGTGCTTTCACTTAATTACAGGAAAGAAAATGAAGACATATATTCCGCTATAGACTGCAGTAAATATATCTGGAGCCTTTCCCAGAAGATCTGTGCTTACCTGCAGTCAAACAGGAAATTACCCTCTAAATTACTAGTATCCACATTGTACACACAACAAAATGAAAGAGACCTTTGAGAAGGCGCTCATGAATGAGTACAGTATAAATATCATTAATCTCTTTTTTTTTTTACTTTTTATTCAGTCTCTGATAGAGCCTGAGTCTCCTTTTGACAGCTGAATAGCTGAAGCTCAAATTACACACACAGCTGAGACTTTTGCCCTCACTCCTCTTAAGCCCCGTACACACGGTTGGACTTTTGGCCAACAAACTTCATTTTGAGCAAGTTGGACCAACAATCCGAACGTGTGTACGCTCCATCGGACAAACTTTTTTGCTTTTTTTGTGTGTTTTCATGGGACAAAAGTTCGGTCTGCAAACGGACAAACTTTTGGCCAACAAAAGTCCAATGGAGCAAAGTCTGACCGTGTGTACAGAAAACCATCGGACTTTTGTCCGATGGACAAATCAACTAATGTTAAAATCAACCAACAATAGCAGAAGTTGACCTAAGAGTGGCGGTAAAGAGCAGAAAAACCACATGATGTTGAAAAAAGTTTTGGGAAAGTTTGCAGAAAAGTCCCGTGGTGTGTATGCTATGGGTGTGCCCGGCCAACTCCGTTCGGACAAAAATCCACGGAAAAGTCAGATGGAAGTCCGACCGTGTGTATGGGGCTTTACTCCCTATCTCCATACAGAAATACAATCAGCCATTATTCACACCTAAATAGTGATGAGTGGGGTGATTCAGGTGAGATTGGATTTGTGGTGAGATTCCCAATTTTCCACCAGAACAAATTTGATAAGCTCCTAATTTCTCCTATTGAGCTATATTGATGATTTTGTTTACCCTTTTTTTTTTTGTTATTTATAGACATTTTTTAGGGTGGGGGGTAATATTCAGTGTAGTTTACTTATTTTATTTAGCGGCCTATTTATTAGGCAATAAATGTGACATTCATCAAACATTTACTGCAGGTGAATAAATCACTGTAATTTAAAGCAAGTCTACAGCCAAAAATAAGATCAAAATGAAGGCTCCATGCACACTTGAGCTGATAAACTGCAGTTTATTGGAGTTTGGACGTTTTTTTTTTAAAAGCCCATAAACTCCACTCTATGTTAGCCTATGTGTCCATGCACACATGGAAGTTTTTCAGCTTTAATGAGCAGTGGAGTTTATGGGTTTTTTCTGAACACCCGAAAATCACGTTCAAAGTGCCGTTTTTTTACCTCAAAAAACGTCCGATAAACGCTCAAAAACATAGCTCACCAGCGTTTTTGATCCATTGAAAAAAAATAATGAAAAAAAAACGCAAAAAAACGCCAACACTGAAAAACGCAAAAAAACGCTAAGGCTCCATGTACACTGAAGCTGATAAACTGCAGTTTATTGGCATTTTGGCGTTTTTTTAAAAAAGCCCATTAACTGCACTCTATGTTAGCCTATGTGTTCATGTACATGTAGCGGGGTCTCTAAATTTAGGTGGGACACTCAGGTGTGTAAGTATGGGAATAGTGGGAATGGGAATAGCGTCAAATCACAGGGGGGAGTATGTAGCGGGGTCTCTAAATTTAGGTGGGACACTCAGGTGTGTAAGTATGGGAATAGTGGACCATTTGTGTTCGTGGAGGATTGGATGGTGTAATAATCTCCTTGGCCTCTGGGTGGCGGGGTACCTGGAGGCTCAAGGTAGATTGGCCGTCACAGTGCTACCCTTTTTGTCCCTTTCCGGAGATGGTACGGCGAGGGCGGGGAACCTGCTGTGGTGTCGTTGGGAGGAGATAAAAGGGGGAGACGCCCTAACCACGAGGTCTTCAGGAGAATCTTCTTCACGCGCCCAGGCACCTTAGGCCTGGGTGCGGGCGGTTCCAGATTCCGGCCCAGGCGCCCTAGGCCTGACCGGAATGGAGTTGGAGTCCATCCCAGGCACCTTCAGCCTGGGGTGAGGTACTGAACTAGGAGGCCTGGGGTCCAGTGACTTTGACTGGGTCCCGCGAGGTTGGAGAAGTCCGAGGGTCCCTGAGGTGGATGGGGCCCATGTCTGAGGTGAGGAGGCCGGGGAGGTTACCCATTCGGAGAGTCTGGAGCAGCATCAACCCAGTGACAGATGGGCCTCTGGTAACTCCCTTGGAGGGACATCTTCCCCTGATAGGGGCCGCAGCGCAGCGAAGGTACTCCTATCTACATTCTCTTGAGTCGCTGGTAGAGACTCTCAAGTTCTAAGTCCTTCCTAGCTAATGCTATAGTAACCGCTGGCGAGATCGCAGTGGTTTAGCTGATAACCAGGATAGTGCCTCGACCTGCTCATTCCCCGTATCAAAATGTTATCAAGTCGCAACCAGTTGGCTACTGAAGCACTGTTTATTGTGAGACATACAATAAAACAAGAGTTGGACTGTGATCGGTGTGTGGAACTCTGGTTAATGGGAGCAAAGGGAAGTGTTGGCACAGCGGGACTTGATTCTAGACAAAAGCACATAGGCCCGAGGAAATATCTGGTACTGGCCTTCACCTCACCCACAGCTATGGGGAGGACATGGGCCGTAGCGCATCTCACCCTGTTGTGTGACATACCCCTAGACAAAGGAGATGGGGTGGGGCCGCTACACGTGGGGGCTCGTAAGTCCGGGATGATATGTGTTTTGACTTTGAAAGAAAGAATGGCTGTGTCTGGACTTTGCTGCCCGGAGGAGTTCCGAGCAGGTCGGCCATGTGATTGGCCAAAGTGCATCCCTGCTCAAAGTCGTGGAAATGACCCTAGAACGGGAAAGGCCCATGCAGTTGAGCGAGAAGAGGGAGGAGTCCAGCCGTGTGAAGTACTACATGTGGGGGCTTTTATTGCACTGCGCCACGAGGTACCCCGTGACTGTACAGTTCGTGGGCGGAGCTTGATGGAAGCCCGCAAAAACGTGCAAGTCATAGGAGGAGTCTGGCCATGTGGAGGAACTCACGTGGAGACTTCGGCGCGTGGTCAGTGCGTGATGGAGCAGCAGACAGTCGGGATGGACATACCAGTTCTACAAAAGGTCAAGGTGAGCCAGGGGCTGGGACTGTGGTGGTGATTGGAGGTGTCGGGGGTCCACAGCCGGTGGAGCCCGCAAGGGAGGGTAGTACCACGTCTACCAGAGACTACCTTCCCGCCGAGATGTATGACACTTCCGACCTAGAGTCGCTGTCGGATTGTGGAGATGACAGTGAGATTGATGAACTGTTTCACCGGAAGGGCTGGGACAAACGCCCATTGCCTGTGTTACGTGCACCGCAGGATTCCCCTATGTCAATAGGAGACAGCACGCCCCGGGTACAAGCCCCGGAGTCTACGAGGAAGTTTAGTCCTCAAATTACCTTCCCACAATCTACAACATCGCCCGTCTTGGTGGCGGGGATGCAACGCGCATCACTACGAGCACCGAGAGAAAAGCCATTAGAGGTAGTGAAAGTACCTCGGCACCCGGGGGCCATCGTTCAACCCGGAGAAGGTGAGCGGGAAACCATGCCTCCTTTGGCCAGATTGCAACGACTTTTCTCACAGAGAGTCGCCCGTGAGTATGGGTGGGAATATCCCTACTTGCCTCGGGACTTACTTTTTGAAGTTGAGGTCATACGCCAGAGATGGTATGACGAATTTGTTTGGGGAAAACTCAAAGTACCCCATGCACGAAGATATTTGTCCTGTTCGCCACCCGTGTCGAAAAAGTTTAGGGACTGCAGAGCAGACTGGATGTGGGGCCGCCATATCCACGCAGACAAGGTGCACATCTGTAGGAAAGATGGAGAGGATGCTGACTATTCGATTGAGGTTTTTGATAAACATCTGAAGCCCTTGTTCTTGCCTGACCGAAGTTCTATTTGTGAGAAGAGACTCACTTGTTGTTTCCTTTCCTACAGTTTTCTAGAAGTGTTCCTGCCGGAGCATCCGAACTGTGCCCTAGTTTTTTATTTGTTTGTTTTTTTTTTTTTCTACTCTTTGGAGGAATGAGAGCAGTTTTTGTTTGTTCTGTCTTCCTCACAGTTCAAAGACAGACTTTGGGGGTAGAATTAGTGTAGGGACGCAGGAAGAATGAAGATTGCACCAAGTGTCATTACCGCTGCACTGTCACCAGGTGGCAGTGTTGTGCAACGGCTGTTTGTTTTGTTTTTTTACACGCGCATCACTTTACTTATTGGAGCGAGTGGGTCTATTGGTTGATGGACCCATTCATTCCAAATTAACACAAAAATGTCAGGATGTGGCTTTTCTTGTGTGTTGTTTTTTTTTTTTCTCCCTTCTGCAGGAGATTCGTCTGTCAAGACTGCTGAGTATGGGGTGGTTCTTAGACAGTGAAGGGAGGGATTGTATATGTGTACATGATAGATGTTTTTAGGGAAAAGTTTTATTGTTTTGTGTTCCCTTTCCCCTTTGAGCAGGTCTTGGTATGGTTGAGGTTCAAAAATTTAGGGATAGCCTCTGGGGCTAGGCTTATGTCATCACTCCATGGAGACATGGGTTTGCACCAGACGCTGGGGACCAGCGTCAAATCACAGGGGGGAGTATGTAGCGGGGTCTCTAAATTTAGGTGGGACACTCAGGTGTGTAAGTATGGGAATAGTGGACCATTTGTGTTCGTGGAGGATTGAATGGTGTAATAATCTCCTTGGCCTCTGGGTGGCGGGGTACCTGGAGGCTCAAGGTAGATTGGCCGTCACAGTGCTACCCTTTTTGTCCCTTTCCGGAGATGGTACGGCGAGGGCGGGGAACCTGCCGTGGTGTCGATGGGAGGAGATAAAAGGGGGAGACGCCCTAACCACGAGGTCTTCAGGTGGATCTTCTTCACGCGCCCAGGCACCTTAGGCCTGGGTGCGGGCTGTTCCAGATTCCGGCCCAGGCGCCCTAGGCCTGACCGGAATGGAGTTGGAGTCCATCCCAGGCACCTTCAGCCTGGGGTGAGGTACTGGAGCAGCATCAACCCAGTGACGGATGGGCCTCTGGTAACTCCCTTGGAGAGACATCTTCCCCTGACAGGGGCCGCAGCGAAGGTACTCCTATCTACGTTCTCTTGAGTCGCTGGTAGAGACTCTCAAGTTCTAAGTCCTTCCTAGCTAATGCTATAGTAACCGCTGGCGAGATCGCAGTGGTTTAGCTGATAACCAGGATAGTGCCTCGACCTGCTCACCCCCGTATCAAAATGTTATCAAGTCGCAACCAGTTGGCTACTGAAGCACTGTTTATTGTGAGACATACAATAAAACAACAGTTGGACTGTGATCGGTGTGTGGAACTCTGGTTAATGGGAGCAGAGGGAAGTGTTGGCACAGCGGGACTAGATTCTAGACAAAAGCACATAGGCCCGAGGAAATATCTGGTACTGGCCTTCACCTCACCCACAGCTATGGGGAGGACATGGGCCGTAGCGCATCTCACCCTGTCGTGTGACATACCCCTAGACAAAGGAGATGGGGTGGGGCGCTACATACACATGGTCGTTTTTTAGCGTTAATGAGCAGTGGAGTTAATGGGCTTTTTTCTGAACGCAAGAAATTTGCGTTCAAAGTGCAGTTTTTCTTCGGGAAAAAACGCCAAAAAACGCAAAACGCCAATAAACGCTAATAAACGTTCAAAAACGCAAAAAAACGCAGCTCGCCAGTGTTTTTTAGCGTTTTTTGATCCATTGAAAAAAAAAATAAGCTAAAAAACGCAACACTGAAAAACGCTAATAAACGCTGTTGCAAAAACGCTAAAAAACGTTAAAAGGTTACCTGCAAAGCTACTTGCGTTTTTTTATAGCTTTTTTTAGCATCCAGTATACATGGAGCCTTATAAACGTTGAAAGACTCACTGCAAAGCTACTGGCGTTTTTATAACATTATTTTAGCGTCCAGTTTGCATGGAGCCTAACACAATATGTTTTTTTCTCCATTTTTTGCTCCAGTCTTAAGATTCACCCCCTAGGTACTTGTTTCCACCACTAGATGTCCTCAGTCTGATTGTTAGCATTGATCAATACACTTCTTGTGAGCCTATGCTCCTTGTCAGCACATGATCCGATTGGCTTGTTGCGCTGCTTCTTCATGTGTGATGGTCATTGAGAGTCGAAAGAGATACAATCTATTTTAGGCAGAACCAGTGGCAGCCCGTCCATAAGGGGAGCAGGGGCGCCACCCCCTAGTCCATGCGCCGGGCCCCCTAACCTACATGCAGGGCGCCGGATGCATGGATTTGAATGTTTTTTTTTTTTAAAGCACATGATTAGAGTCTGAGGCTCTAATTGGCTTCAAAAAAGGGTGGGCCCAGGGCGCAGAGAACTGTGCCCTGAGCCCACCCAATTGTGTGACAATAGCGAATTAATATTCGCTATTGTCTTACTGATTCTCCTCCCGGCCAATCAGAAAGCGGGTCTTAAGACCCGATGGGCCGAGAGGAGAAGTGATCATATTGGGCCCTGAGAGGAGGAGGAGGGAAACCGCCGAGGAGGAAGCCACCGCAGAGGAGGAGGAGATGCAGGAAGGACACAAAGCTGCCCGCGACCTAGATAGGGTTAGTGCGGGGCTGGTGGGGGGACGAGCGAGCGATGGGGGGTGGGGGGTTTGACTGAGTGACCGACCAACCACTGGGCAGGACCCAACATACTTTTAGGCACTATGGGCCTGTGCCTAATAGTCACCCCCTGTGCACTCCAGCATTCCCTGTATTTCTGTACATTTGAAATTTCATGACCCTGGCCCTGTGCATTCCCGTGACCACAGTGTCTCCAGTGTTCCATGCACTCCTCTGCCACCATATACTCTGTGTTCCCTGTGCACTCCAGTAACCCCAGTGCACTCCAGTTACTCCTATGTCCTTGGTGACCCCAGCATCTCCAGTGACTATAGTGACTCCTGTGTCCAGCATGCCTGTGCTTCCCTTGTCTCCTCTGTCTTCAGTGTCCCCAAGGACCCCAGAGCTCCTATGCTTCAAGTGACTCCTGTGTCTCTGGTGACCCTTGTGTCTCCATTGACCCCAGCACTCCTGTTCTTATAGTGACTCCTGTGTCTTCAAGTTCAGTGACCCAGAGTGTTCCCGTGTTTCTAGTGACTACTGTGTCTTCTATGTTTATTAAAGCCTTCTCTAAAAACGACTGCACCCAGAGGCGCCTCTTTCCTTGTGTTTTCTTGCAGCCTCCTGGAACGAAGTTTCTGTTCCACTATGATGGCAGCCCTGCGTGCTTCCTTTGGACTTTTTTAACCCCTCCTTTTTCTGCTCTCATCACCATTGTACATAGACTTCTTTAAGACTGTGCACATCAGACGGATCGATCATAGGTCTATTATAGATCGTTTATCCATTTCTACTACAGATTTCTATTGTAATATGTATGGTTTCTGAGTTTTTTGCGTCTTCACTTGCTATATACTGTATGTCTTCAGTGACTCTGTAGCCACTGAGCACTCCAGCAACCCCAATGCACCTCAGTGACTCCTGTGTTTTTCGATACCTCATTATCTCCACTGACCCCTGCGCTCCTGTGCTTCCAGTGACCTCAGTGTCTCCACTGACCCCAGCAATCCTGTTCCTATAGTGATTCCTGTGACTTCAGAGACCTCAAGTTTTCCTGTGTTTCTATTGACTCCTGTGTCTTCAGATACCCTGGTGTCTCCGGTGACCACAGTGCTCCTGTGCTTCCGGTAACCTCAGTGTCTCCAGTGATCCCAGCGCCCATGTGCTTCCAGTGTCTCCTGTGTCCTCAGTGACCCCAAGTTTTCCTGTGTTTCTAGTGACTCCTGTGTCTTCAGATACCCTGGTGTCTCCGGTGACCCCAGTGCTCCTGTGCTTCCGGTAACCTCAGTGTCTCC